>PVKE010009684.1:0-44185 GCA_004027555.1 Craseonycteris thonglongyai | reverse complement strand
CAGTCAGAACATGAAATAATCTATTTGTCCTCAAAGGGCAGACTACTCCTCACCAAGGGACACAGGTTTAGTCCTGAGAATGAGGTCTATTTCCAACCATGCTACTGGGTTTTGTTGTAGACAATAAGCACAACCGTAATATTTAAGCATCATCTTAGTTTTCATTTACTGTAGTCATGATTACATTCAAAGTATTTCCTAAATATGCTCAAATTAGCACATATTTTATGTTATTTCACATTGTTCTCTGCAATGTTTATATAATATATATTTCTCATACACATGACTATAAGTTTTGTGAGTATTGCATTGCATCACATGTTTTGTTTTGTTTTGTTTTGTTTTTTGCACATCCTATATCACTAGGTATATAATGGATGCTCCCCGATACTTCATATTACCTAAAAGGACTAAGGTAGAGCAATAAATACAGGCCAAGTCCTGAAACAAATGTTTTTTTGTTTGTCTGTTTTTTTTTAATATCAAAATTACACTCCTGTCTGAGAACTTCATTATATCAGATGTGACTTGAAATAAATTGCACAGCATTCCGGGAATAAGAATCTTGAGGTTTTTAACACTGGGTAAGGGTGCTAATTCAAGCATTTCGTTTGTGCTAGAAGAAGGCAAAAGAAGGTGGATGCTGTACATAGTTTCAAATCTGTTGTGGAAGGACCTCCAGGAACTTAAGGAATAAAGGAAAGATAAGGTGAACTAACACCGTAAGTTCATATCACCCCCTGTTCATGTTGCCTGTTCATAGGGCTTTGAAAAGCATTCTTTGCAAATGCTTCCAAGAGCAGTAGCTCATTATTTAACTGTGACATAAAGGGAGCAAATAGGATTGTCCCCATTCCACACATAAAGAAATGATTGATCTACTATCACATCTAGTTTATGGTAAAATGGGTCTGCATCAATTTATGCAACTCTTTCATTTTATAGATTTAAAAAAAAATAAAACTGAATCCCAGGAAATTCAAATAAATCAGCATCACACTAAGCAAAGACAAAAGAAAAAAAAGAAAGAATGAATGAAAGCACATCTGCTTGGGATAAAACCAAATTTATGCAAGCTTGAAAGAAGCATTTTATATCATCATTTTAGTCCCTCTCCTCACTAATGAACCCATTTTTTAACAAATCTTATTCACAGACATATAAGCTACTACTCACTGACATGTAAGACATGGTGACTTGCTGATGACAGTTCATGTGCATCAGAAACCCAGATCTAGAGATCCCAACTCCCAGCCCCATATCCTTCCCAACTTGTCACGGTGGCCCTCCCTGTGATAGCTCAGAAAAAATGATACTGACTTGTCGGCCCAGCTCCCTGCCAAAATCTGGCAAAGTCTAGGAGAAAAAGGAACTGTGCCCTATTGCTCGAAAGAGAGCATATGCCAGCAGGTAGAAGTCCACATTCTAAGGAGCCTCTGTACACTATGAAGACCAAGCATGGGGGTGGGGGGGGTGATGAAGTGATATTCCTGAGCCCCAAGAAATGACAGTGAAGAGAAATTTGGAGGTGTGTGCCCTGTCCTCAAAGCCCCAACACCATGTTCCTGCCACTCAGTATAGCCCTGGACTGGTCTCCTTTCTTCTGGAAGGTGCTCTTCAAAAGGAGGACCCTCTCAGAACCAGGGTCAGTGACTTCATCTCCCTCTCTGTCCCCGACACATACCCCAGTAGGGCTCTGAGCAGGATTTTTTTAAAGTATGAGGGACCTTCCTGACTTGGTGTGATGGTTAATTTTATGTGTCAATTTGACTGGGCCACTGGGTGCCCAGATATGTGACCCAACATTATTCTGGATATGTCTGTAGGCTATTTCTGGATGAAATTAATATTTGAATCCGTAGACTGAGTGAAGCAGATTGCCCTCCCAGGGTGGGTGGGCCTTATCCAATACTCTGAAGTCCTGAATAGAACAAAAAGGCTGAGTAAGAAATCATTCTTTCTCTCTGCATGACTGTCTCCAAACTAGGACACTGGTCTTCTCCTGCCTGCAGACTCAGACTCAAACTAGAACTATACCATCAGCAACCCTGGGTCCTCAGCCTGCCAATGACCAATTGTTAACTTCTCAGCCTCCATAACAGTGTCAGCCAAGTCCTTACAGTGAACCACTTACATATACACATACATAGTACAAGGGCTGTCCACAACGTATCCAGCCATGTGATTTGAAAAATAGGTATTTATGGCTGGATCTTTACTGGACAGCCCTCATGTGTGTACAGAGATTTACTATGAGGGATATGTTTGTATGAAAATATACATACATGTTTCTTATTGGTTCTGTTTCTCTGGAGAGCCCAGACTGATGCACTTTGAAATAACTAAGGTATCTTAGTTTGCGTTCCTCCAGAAACATACCTTAAATCAAAGATTTGAATTCAAGTAATTAGGAGGTGATTCCAAAAAATACTGATGGGGAGTGGGGAAATGAGATCAGGAAGAGAAGGCAGTCAGCCAATAAAGCAAACATGTTACATGGTAGGCGACTGGACTCAATACTGCTGGAGACTCTGGGAGACAGTGTGAAAAACAAGCCACAGAGTTACCCATCCCAAAGGCAAGACAGCTAGGGTATTTACCCACCAACTCCCACTGGTCATTGATAGGCATCTGCTTCTTGCTCCTTGGTGGGAATTAATTCCCTGACCCTTCTAGCAGGTGCCTTGTGTGAGGAAAGCTAGCTCTAGCAGGCAAACAGCCCTTGACGCTGGTGGTCAGAAGTCAGGCCAGCACGTAGAGCAAGGGCAAGGGCAAGGGGGCATGGGCAGGGTACCAAGGGATCTGCTACAAATGGCTGGAAATTCAACCTACCCTGCTCCCTGCCTGGGCAGAGGATGCAAAGTAACATTCTTAACCAATGGAACATACTACTCTGCTAGACTCTTGATGCGTATTATCTCTAAGATTCACAACAGCCCAGCAAGCTCTGTATTATCCTCATTTTACAGCCTATGAAACTAAGGCTCTAGGACCTGTTCAAAGTCACTGCTGCCTCGGGACCTTTTAATAACAGAAAAGACATTTCAGAATTGTAAAAAATCTTCCCGCCAAAAGTTTTCTTTCAAGCGTGAAGGTCTGAAAGCAACCCAGTATAGGAACAACTCTTTTGCCCCTAAAGATCCCTTCGTCTACACCACCACCCCAGAAAACAAGAATCAGTGCATCTCATTTCATGGTCTCAAAACTGTTCTTGTAGAAAGCTCCCCCCAACATGTGTGATCACATTCGGATAGGGCAGCTACTTTTCTAGCCCTGAAAAGAAGAAGAAAAAAAAAGTTCAACTCAGTAATTGTTTTCCATCTCCCACTGAGAACATTGCAAAAGGAAAAAGCTCATTTCTTCCACAGCAGTGTAATCTTTAACCTGATTCCAGCCATCTGGAAGAGAACCTGCCTACCTTTCCATAGATGCCAAAAGGACTTTGAGGGTTCTGAGTCAGGTGTGTGGGACCTGAAAAGCAGCAAGAGACAACTGTGGTGTCCCAGGGGTACAGCCCCCAGGCCTGAAGGCACCCAGAGGAGGACAGAGGCTTCCTTATCCCCAGGGCACTCATTCTTCACTCAGGAGTTTTAAGTTTTTAAGGAAGTATTTATGAGTCAGTCAATCAATTCAATAAGCTTCTATTGACTGACCCCATGGACAAGGAAGTGAAAGACACAAACACAGAAACTGTAAGAGAGATGAGAGAGCCATGCCTGCAGATCATTTTCAGAGTCTTCTTTGAGTCACTAAATAGGCTGAATGGACTGAAGAATGGAGGCATTTTGCACAAAACATCTATTTCCTCTTTTCTGCAGGAAGAGGCTGAATGATCAACTCCTCCTCACCCCCACAGGACTCCACTGCTTTGTTGCCAATTATTCATCTGTGGGTCACCAAACCACCCCTCACACTATACGTTTGCAGGTGGCTGCTGCTCTCCTCTCCTTTGAGATAATTCCTCAGGCAGCGGTCTCATTATTTCATCCTATTTATTTTCGCTTCTTTCCCAGGGCTCCCTCTAGTGTCTGTGTAGGGATCTCTGGCTCCATTTTTGGTGCGTAAATTGGAGGTTACAAGGGAATTCAAGCCTGTAACTCGATGGGTGTTGGTTGCTGCAGAATGTTAATGGGTTCAGCCAGTGTGATAATTCTGGGAACAAGGCTGCAGGCATTCTGCAAATAGTACCAACCATGGGTATTCCCAGTGCACTCCAGGCACAAGGCAGAGCTAGGGGGCCAAGAGGAGAAGCAAAACTTGAAATATCAAGGCCCATCCCATGATGACCTCAACGTAGAGGAGTCCTAGGCATTATAGGCTCTGCTTACCAACCAGCCCCATCAGCCCCGTGTGATCCTATTACCCTAAAGCTACACATTTCACTCACCTCCTTCAAGAAGGCTTCCGTGATTCACCGTGAGGTGTAATCATGGATGCCCAAGCCAAGAGAAACTACTCTTCATCTTTGCAGATACTTTTCTCAACCCTTGACTCAATGGAAGTCCTAAAAAAATGTTCACCTTATTAGATGTGAATTAGTATAATCTTTAATCCAATTCTAACCATCTGATTCTAACCATTTCTATGACAGATTCTGATCATGAGTTTCAAGGAACTAGGTCCCCAGCCATTCACTTCTGTCTCATTCACTGTCACAGCATCACACAGAAGACAGATGTCTCAAAGACTCATCTTACTGGTCTCAATGGGGCAATGGACCACGGGAAGTAGCTGAAATGAGCACCTTGCAGAGAGCTGGGCTCTAGCCAAGGCTTTGCCCTGGGAAACTTTGTGCAAGTACTTCCTTCCTCTGCTTTCATGTTTCCATCTGAAAATATGACAATAGCAACGAAGCCAATTAAAATCTCCAACGGGCTTGCTATAGGCACTTCTTTCAAGCACTTTGCTATGCACGATGTCTTATTTAATCTTTACACCAGCCCAATGTGAGAGATACTATGATCATCACCCTCTTCTTACAGACAAAAAAAAACAAACAAACAAACAAAAAGCCACACAGGGTTAACAACTTGCCCAATGTCACACAACTACAAAGAGACAGAGGCAGGATTTCAAGCCAGCACCTGACTCCAGAGCATTTGCTGCGAACTGTTCCCTATATATCCCATTCCATGTGCCCAGTGTCTGCTCCTAATCAAGCCTGAAAGGGCCGCAGTCATGATGCGATCCCTCCACACCTGTGAGTTCACACAGGTCATGCCATCACAGCCAGGCTTAATAATCCCAAATCCACAACCTAAGAGCAGTCTTGATTACCCTGTATAGCTGTTTCCAGCCTTTGCCCTAAACTAGGTTCCCTTCCAGCGTGTGCCAACGGCAGGCCCTGACTGAGCAGTGGGCAGTTTTACTGACCAACAGCCCTGAATGCTGCCCCCACGGTGCCCGGGTCCCTCTCACCTCTTCAGCAAAGATTAAGAGCAGAGAGCTATTTGTGCACTCCTGAAGTCCTCAGGCTCCATGACTTTTTTTTAATTTACTCTAGGACATTTATTAGCATACTATAAAGAACAGCATTTCTATAAATAATTAAACCCAAGCTACACTGATCAAAATAAATGAGCAAAATGTTCCTGATGATGCAACCAGGCTTGATTCACTTACTAACGCACATAACGAGATGACTCACAAGAGGCTCCCATTAACAACAGTCAGGAAGACACAGATTGTCTGACACTAACAAACTTGGTATTCACCGTCTGCAGCCACGCGGTGGGTGGACCAGGGTGGGTGGGCAAGATGGCCATCGCACACAGCCCTGGAACAGGAGGGAGAATCTATTCCTAAGCCTCTTTAGCAGGCCTCATGTATACTCATCCTAGGCCTCAGTCTATCCTACCCATAAAATGGGCAGCACCCTATCTCACCTGAGTGAAAACACATCAATACTCTTATAATAAAAATGGTCTGTAGACCCAAGGAGCAAGGAGAACACTGGGAGAGGGGAGAGGACAGCTCTGCAGAGAGAAGCATAGTAGGGAGTCCAAGATGCAGGGGACCACATTTCTGTCTTAGCTTCAGACCCCTCATCTCTGTGCTGAGTGATTTGATGGAGACTGTTACCAAGTGTACATCCAGCACTGACATTCCGTGAATCTGAGATGCCCATTGTGTTTCCCACAGTGATCCTCTATCTCCTGAGCTCATAGCCCGAAATGCTCACTTCACAATTAACCACATATCACCCTGTGGCATAGGTCTTGTTGTCATGTGTTACTTAACTTTACAGAAGAGCAGTCTCATATCCAAAGCATATGGGAAGGACCTTGAGGCAAACACTCTCATCTTTGTCTTCATCTTTGTTTGTCTTCTCCCTCCATCACATCCCTGCCAGTCCTACAGTGCCCAGAACACTGTCACATACAGAGGAAACATGGAGTATAAGGCTAAATATCTTATGTGAGTTCATCTGAGCTTTGGAGTACATGGTAGGAACCAGAATTGCTAACTAGTCCCTATTTCTATCTCATTAAGTGGGAGAGAGATGCCATTAAATTTTATATTAAAATTCATATATGAAACAAACCAGGTGCATACACTGAATGCCTTTAGGAAACAGTGTCAGCTTGCCCTCCCCCATAGCTAAGGCACTGTGCAGTCCCCAGGGTTAGCTCAGTAAATATGTACTGAGCTGTGTGCCAATCAAGTGCCATAAGACACATATGAGAAGACAGAGCTCACACTTGCTTTTTTTCCATCTCTCACCCTCAAAACACTCACAAAATAATACTAGATTAAAATAAGCAAATACTGAACAAAATATAATCAAATGTGTGGTGCAATCTGTAAATCCTATAAGCATTTAGGACTAAGCTGGCCAGATGTCCCAAGTTAAATGGAGCAGAAAACAATGATACTGTGTCATTTCAAATGGTACATATGGTCAGCCTATTGATAGCTTGAATTTAGCCCAGCGAGACTAGGCCTACCATACGTGCCATTTGAAACAGGACAGTACTGTTGTTTTCTGTCCTGTTTAAAACAGGAAGTCTGGTTAGCCTACCTATGACAGAAGGAAAACAGATGCTTCTAAGGAAGGTTCCATGGAGGTCCTGTGTTTGAATCTTGAATGAGTGACCTGAGTTGTGAGTAACGGGTGCACTTCAATAGAGGAAGAAGGGCATCCTACATAGGGGAAGCTTCAAGAGCAAAGGCTTGGAGTCATGAAGGGTCTCGGGACAATGAAGGGACTGCCTTGAATAGAATGAAGGAGTCAACCAGGGCACAGTCAAACACAAGTCTGAGAAGTAGACCCAGGACATACACAGTGAAGGGCCTTGAACGGAAGGTGAAAGAACTTTGCATTTGAATCTAAGATGCTAAAAGTCCTCAAGCTAGAATGAAGACATAATTTGAAATACTCCTGGTTAGAGTAGCTTTCCATATATGAGCAATGTGAGAAAGAAATCGTCACTATCCAAAAGGATAAGGAGTTCTATTATAATTCCTCTGTAGCCTCTGCTAGATGAGACTTGGGACTGTCACTCATTTACGCACTTGGTCGAGCATGATCGAATACACCTACTCCATTCCAGGTAGGCCTCTTTCTCTAGTCGTTGCCAACAAGGTCAGAGCACGATCAGACCCTTCTCTTGGTTAGCTGTCAGTTCCAAGGGGGATAAGCATGGTCAGTCAAATTCCAATCACTCCATACCTCCAGTTCTGATGACCCAACGGGGCCCACCAGGCACTGGCCTTCTGTTTTCCACCTCCTCCACGAGGTCTCTTTTCTCACAAACTTACTGGAAATCAGCCTTTGACATTTTCTCCCTGTGAGGGAAGGGTCTCAAACCAGTCAAGAGGCCAAAGGAAGCAGGGGATCAACAGGTGAGTCAAAGCGCCAAGCCTCGGGTGCGCCCAGCATGGATAAAGCCCTGGCCTATGGGCGCACCTTCCTGCCTCGGCCTGTCTTTGTTGCACCTCTCTGCTCCTTCTGGGATGATCCGGGGCCCACAGATCACCCAGTTCCTAAATCCCTCGTTACAATGGATTTCCATAGCCCAAGGAAAAAGCCATCCTCCCTTCTGCCCCCTGAGCTTCTTACCACTGTAACCATAACCCCCCTTCCCTTAAACCCCACACGACTGGAGAATCCACTTCCTGACCTTCCTTCTTTGTCAACTCCAAAGCAAGCTCCATCCACTGCATTTCTGCAATCACTGAATCAGGCCTCCTAATTAAAGAGTTTGCAACTTCCACTCACCTTGGAAATCACTGCAAGCTCTGAGAAGCAAATCACACCCCATAAGCGGGCCATCAGAGGCGGCTCAAAGCAAACAAATAGCCTGTGTCTGCCCCCTCATCCCCCTCCACCTAGCCAACTGTGACCAGGAGCAATTAGTGCTGTCCTGCATTTCCCAGCCACGTCTTAACTGAGATGGCACCCCCTGTAATATTAATTAAAAACAGATCCTTTTTGGCAAATCCCTGAAGAACAATTTCTGTGGCAGGCTTCTTTATTAAGCCTCTGAGAAGGCAAAATGCATTGAGACATTGTGACACAGGGGCTGTGAGCAGATATGAAGAAGGCTAGACGATCCAGCCCAAAGCTATTTGAAAAATCTGTTCTGGAGCCACAATTCGATGCTCCACTGACTGAAATACAATTCATCTGCTCAAGTCTGTCACTATTTTGCATATTAGGAGGAAGTATTTCAGAACACAGTCCAGCCGAATTGGTTCTGACTATGGAATCCCACCTGGGAGCACCCGTGTTCCACCGCCCAGCGTGCTCGGGCAGGGTGATCTGGCGGGGACCTGGACGTATCGGCGTCTCCTTGTTTCTCTTCCCCGAGGTGCCCTGTTGGGCACATTAGCTGCGAACGATCTGGCAAGTCACTGCAACTGGACACACTTCTGCAAGGGCAGCAGCCTGTGTGTTCCTTCCTGTGTTCTTACCGGGCTCACCGCCTCTGGGAGTGAGCTGCTGAAGGGGAATGGGACCCATCTCAGGAGAAGGCAGCACTGTCACCTTAAGAGCAGGAATGGGGGATCCCCATCAAGGGTTACCCCAAGAAGGAAGGGGCATGGAAAATGGGCTGTTGCCTCCACAACTTCCCACCCTTCCGAGCCATTAGCCAACTCCCTGACCAAGCAGGGAGGCGCCTTCCTTCATTTGAGGGAGAAGTTCCCCTGTCAGCTGTGGGGACTGGACTCCCCTGGGTGTTTGTGAAACGTTCTCTAACCCATTAATCACCAGCATCTCAGCTGCAGACAACCAGACAGAAAGAAGGGCCTATTGCTCCTGGAGGAGATGCTCCAAGTTCAAGTCCACTCTCCTCTCCCCCAGTGCAACTGGCAGGGCAAGACGGTCAGAGGGCACCGGGGCTCCATCCCCTCCTGACACGTTCTGACTCAAGCCCACTGGGCGCCTCCTCCTTTGCCCCTCAAGCCATCCATCCCACTCCCGGAACCAAAGTGAATGTGTGACCCCCCCCACCTCAGGCAAGGATCCCCCTCTGCTCCCTGAGCCCCTGGGCACATTCTGGATGCAGGGGACGCAGTGGAGGCCCGTCTCTTACATGTCCATGTCTACACGTCTGACTGCACACGTACAGAGGTCACTTTCCAGGGACACAGGGTGACTGAAAGCTCTTCCCTAAAAGGAAGTCATGTGAACTAACCAGGTCTGCCAACAACACCTTGAAGGAGATCAAGAACCCCCACAAGGTGGTAGTCAACCTGGTGGCCTTAACACTGTGAAGGCAGTAGGGAAGATGGCATTCTCTCTTCATGTCAAAAGAGCCTGGTGCTAGGATCCATGTTCTCTGCCTTGGGGACACCTCTCTCTACTGTGAAACCAATGATGAAGGAACCTTTCATAGGGGTCTTCGTCCTCATCACTCCACACCTGGCTTTTATTTAGAGCACCTTCTTTTGCTGCCCCTCGGACAAGGGGAGGAGAGAAAGAAACCACTGGGGTGACAGAGCACAAACTGGTTGCCCAGTTACTCTCCCAGGAGGGTTGTTTCCTAAAGTCTCTCAAAGACACAGCCACGCTAACACGTTTCCCCATCTTCCCGCCGAGTGGCACCAACCTGACGCTCGACAATGCCTTCCTCCCTGGTACTGTGTGCAAAGTGCGGTCAAAAGAGGCAGACCCCTCTGGGCCAGAGAAAGAGGACACGCTGGGGTCCCTGCACCCACCTGTGCTGCCTTGTCCTTTGATGGGACAGTCTGCCTGGCCACCAGCACAGCCAGGAAACCCTGAGGGAGCTGTCTGTGGATTGTCCAAATCTCTCTACTGTTACTAAGGACTCCAAGGCCAACTGGTCTACTCCCCAAGCCCTTTCGGCTCTTTCAACTGAAGAGCCATGTCCCTGGGGAGCGCTGGGCTGGACGTGCCCTTCACTCCTCTGCTGACCAACTGCATGGACTCTTCCAGAGAACACTGTGCTCATTTAACTTCTATTCGCAGAACGCGTTCTCTAAAGTCCCATCTTCAGGGCCCGTGTCAACAGAAAGGATCCTTAAAATACAAGCAGAGATAGAAGACGACCGTTTAGGCCGAGTGAGTGCATATTGTCCAAACGTGCAAGTACTGAAATCACGGATAGTGGGACACCCCTCCCGCCCCCTCCTCTACTTCCTCCTTGGACACATTTACTTCACACATCCTCCTCACCGAATCAGAACACAGGAAGGAACACACAGACGCGCACACACAGTCCTCCGGGAACTTGCGAGTCAACCCCTCATCCCTGCAGAGGCACGCTTTGTCCACGCCGAAGCTGTGGGGTCTTCCCTAGAAGCAGGCGAAGCAGCCACCGCGCTGGCGGCCACGGCGCTGGATGCACAAGTGCCTCCCACCCAGGCCCGGTTACCAGGCTGAGCTGCCTGCGCTGTGTGTCATTAAGAACCAGGAGGTCTGTACTCAGATTGCTCATGTGCTGCGCTCTGCGGACTCCTGGCTTTCCTGTGATTCATGACTTGCCCCTGTGACAATCCCGGGCACTGTTAAAATAAGGTGAACGTTTCTCAGGGAAATCTTTAATGCCAGTTGTGAAGAGATTACAAAGGCACGAGGGCCGTGCTTTCCCGTCGAATGAGTCCGTCCATCCGTCCCCCCCCTCCCCCCCCAAGCTGCCTGTGCAGACATCCGTCCTCCTGCCCAGCGCCAGGTTCCCATCTGATCCGGAGAGCCAGAGAAAAGGATTTTTGGGGAGAATGGCTGAAATGGGGGGGGGGGGAAGTCCGGTAAATCGTGGGAGGCCACCCCCCTCCAGCCCGAGAGCCTGTTCCTGGCCGCCCCTAGGCTCGGCTGCACAGCACTGGGTACAGGCAGGCTGGGGAGGGACCGACCCCTCCCGGCACGCTCTCCGGACTGCAGTGGCTGCCGGGGCAGAAGGCGCTGGGAGCCTGACACTGGATGGAGAGCCGGAGCGACCGAGTGGACTCACGGGCGCCACCTCTAGAACAGTCACTTCCCGGGCCACCTGGTCGCGGAGAGAAAGGGGTGGAGAGGCGCACCCAAAGCGCAGGGACCCAACTCCACTCAGGGAGCCACTGGGGTGCAGGACGCAGCAGCGGCCAGGCCAGTTTTTCCCCCAGCAACTTGTGTGCGCTTGTGCGTGCGTGGAGGCGAAGGTGCAGAATGAGTGCTGAATTTCACTTCTCTGCTTTAAACTTTCTCTTTTTCTTTTTAACAGCCTCTCCTGTGGCTTCCAGAGCAGCTGCCTGGGTTTTAAACAAGGGGATCGGTGTTTCCTGGAAGCCAGACTTGGGCCGATGTGACCCAGCCTCCCGCCTGGCCGAGGAACGTGCGCCCAGAGCCGAGAGCAGCGACCCTCAAGCCCGCGGCAGTAGGGGGTCTGAGTCGCCTCAACTCCTGGGTTCCCTGCCACGTGACTGGAGGAGTGAGGGGGAAACCCCAGCAGCCGCAAGAATCCATCAGTGTGTCCAGCGACTCCCTCCCCAAATCAGTCAGTGTCCTCTCACAGGAATTCAAGCGCCCAATGATGGGACACCTGACTCTCCAAGCCGAGTACCATAGACAGTGACCACAGGTCACTCCCCCGATCATCTTCAGGCCTCGTCTCCCCCGTCGCCTCGGGGCGGCCCCAATCCTCGGGGTCTCCAGTAAACAAACGCACAGACTGCCTCACAACAAACTCCCACTAACCTGTTGGGGGCGTCGGGGAAGCCCGATGGAGCTGTTCTCTCTGAAAGTCAGTGCACACCCCTGTCCCCACCTCGACCCTCGAGCCCATATCTGTCCCCCCACTGCCCCTTGCCGTGGGGAGACGGTGGGTACTCACGCTGCTGTTGTGTCCCGACCAGTGCACCATGGCTTGGTTGTGGGCCGAGTCCCCCGTCAGCGCGAAGGAGGTGCCGGGCAGCCGGAGCTCTTCGGCCGCCGCCGCCCCGGCCCGCAGCGCCCTCGTCTCCTCCCGGACACCCTTGGCCGGAGGACGGCTTCCTTTGGAACCGTCGGCCAAGGCAGCGGCCAGGGTGTCCCCGCGTTCCAGGGCACTGGGGGGCTGTGCCCGGCGACGACTCCTCCTCCTCGCCCGACCAGGTCTGCCAGGAGCCGGGATGCCCTGACCGCCCCGTGCACCTGCTAACGACGGCCACCCGGCTTCTCCCTGCTCCCTTCCAGCGCTGGCCCTGCCGGGCTGGGGCAGCGGCTCGGGTCCCGGCCGGCGCCCCAGGGCGGAGCGCCTCGGTGCGGTCGCCAGGTCCTCCGGCCACTGTCTTGCCATCGCCCGCGGCAAGAGAGGGAGCAGCGCCGGCCGAGAGGCCGGGGCCGCCGGGCCCCCAGGACCGCCTGTCGCGCCCCAAGTGATCTCAGCGCCGGCCAAGACCCACGTCGACAGAAGCAGGAGCCCGGTCCGGGCGAGGGGCGCCCCGGGCCAGCCTGCTGGGCGCTCCGAGCGCGCCACCTCCATCCCGCTGCGGCGCCGCTGCTCGGGCTGCCGAGTGTGTGGCTCCTGCCGAGGTGCCGGCCGGCGTGGGGGGCGCGCGCGGGCGGCGAGTGGGGAGGGGGCGGCCGGGAAGGCGGGGGCTCAGCCTGGCGCGCGCGGCTCCTCGCCACTCTTCCCTCCTCGCTCTCAATCACTTGCTTTCTTGTCCAGAGGGTGATTCTAAACCCGAGAACAAATTCATAAATGCTCCTTCGGTGTGTTTTTTGGGTTTTTTTTTTAATAAGATCCCCCACAATCTTCCCCACGAAGCTCCAACAGGAATTTTGTAAGAAGGCGTGCTCCAAGGTAATAAGAAACGCCTCTTCTAAAATATGAAAATAAAGCCAGATCCTGGAGGAGGAGCTGTCAGCGGACTCCCATGTAGAGTCTCTCCGAAACCCAGCCTCCAACCTGCTCCCCGCCAAGAGCTGGGCGCTGCGGCTCCCCGCCTGTAGGGGGCGACTCTTCCGGCCTGTCGTGGCGGGAGGTGGCGCGCAGGGAGCGGCGCGGAGTCTCAGGGGAAGAGGAGGAGTAAAGTGTTTCAGAAGCAACTGTTCGCTTCAGGAGCCACAGGGGAGCTCGAAGCTGAGCGCGGGAGGGGCCCAGACTCCACTCCGGACTCCCTAGCCCACCTCTCCGTGGCCCAGTCCCCCAGCCACCCCTCAGGGCCACCGCCTCCACCCGGTGCGGGGGGCACGGGGAGTGCGTGCGCGTGCGTGCAGGCGGGTGAGAGTGAGGCGAGGGGCGAGCCGGGTCTGGCAGGCGAGCGCCACGGGGTGGGGGGGACCTGGAGGAGCTGGGGGGAGGGGGAGGCAGGGGCTGGGTGTGAGGGGGACGCAAGGATGCGTGCGTGCGCATTTGCATGCTTATGTGTGCGTGTTAGTGTGAGCGATGGGAGGTGGGACGGAGAGGGGTGCGCTCAGGCCTTGGGCACGCGCGGATCACACACACGGGCTGTTTGCATTTCCTTGAGCCTGTGAACTGTCAGAAAGGCAATACTGAGGGCTAGGCAGGCCGCTCAGGACAGCTCCGCCTCTTGTCTCTGTGCACCCATGCCCCCCCCCCCACCACCCTCCCGGACGGAACCTGGGTGCTCAAGCCTACTGGAAAGTGTGGGGGGAGAACTGGGCGGCTCCGGCCGAGGGGTCAGGGCCTTGCCAATCGGTTGTGGGCTCTCCTTCCTGGGAACCCCTGCTGGAGCAGGGAAGAAACTGCAATCCTAGCAGGAAGATCTAACCCCCACGCCCACCCCGGCTTCCCTCCTGGGACTGTGTGGTCGCTCCCTCACTCTGCCTAGATTTGTTTCTGAGTGAGCTCAGCTGTTCTTTCAAAGTGTCAGCTGCCAGTTAGAGGGTCTCGGCGGCCCGTCAAACCACCACACCCCATACCCCGCTGCAAAAGCAGAGCTTGGGTGCGTGGGACCCCGCCTGGGCTGGGAGCCTTCGAGCCGTGGAGGAGCAGGGAGACAGACCACAAGTGGGCTGGAGAAAGGGAAAGGGTCGAGGCGAATTACAGGTCCTAGGGAATATAGTTCAGCCCACCTCCTCCAAGAAGTTACCGGGATTTCTAGGGTGTGGAAAAGGCGGAGGAATTAAGAAAGGAGGCGGAGCTTGGTGGACTCTGGGCCCCGCCCCTCCTCTTCGGGGTTAGCCGGGGGTTCCTTTGTGGGAGATGGTTAAAGCAGAGCAAGAGGGAAGGGGAGAAAGATGGGGACAAGGATAAAAAAGGGGGGAGCAGGGGAGAGGAATGTAGAGATGACAAAGTGGAGGACGGAAGGCGAGATAATGCTGCTGCGAAAGGAAAGGGGAGAGAACAGAAGGACCCCTAAAGAGCGCCAGCGGAGGACCAAGAAGAATGGAGGAGGCGCCTGGGAATCTCAGCCGGCCAAGGCAGGGCGACAACCAGCGGTGTCCCGGAGCCCCCACCCTAGCAAACTAGCGTTTCCACCCGGAGCTAAGCTGGAAATTCGAAACCAAGGAGTCAGGGCTGGACCGAGCCAGAGACATTCAGCCTAGAACAGGGCAGGTTTTGAAGTCTGTGGGTTACCAAAGACCGCTGATGATGGGCCACCCCAAGGAAAGTTCAGCTCGGAAGGCTGAGGTGGGCGCGGGAGCCGGCCCTGGATGGGAGCCGGCCATCCGCGGGTTCTCAGCGCCCCTGCCGGGGAAGGCCTGGTACTGCAGCCCTAGCCGCTTCCTGGGCGTTCCGGAGGGATGCGAGGCTTCTTGGTTGGGTATCTGGGCAGAGGTGGTGGGTGGCA
This sequence comes from Craseonycteris thonglongyai, assembly GCA_004027555.1. Classification (NCBI taxonomy): domain Eukaryota; kingdom Metazoa; phylum Chordata; class Mammalia; order Chiroptera; family Craseonycteridae; genus Craseonycteris; species Craseonycteris thonglongyai. Next base: position 29,005 of record PVKE010009684.1, on the reverse strand, counting down.
CAGTGTAAGATTCTGGGCTGTCAAGCAGACCTCCAGGACTGGAGGCACATACACGTGGGTGGATGGGGCATCCCAAACCCCAGGCCCTCGGAGAAAGTGCACTGTCAAATCCCGGAAGCTCTCTGAATTCTTCCCATGGAGGGCAGTCATTCTCAAGAATAACGCCAGAGTCTCCCATCTGAAGGAGGCCCTACTAGGATAGAGCCTGTAGAAAGGTCAGATACTGGACTTTCCGGGATGTGGCTATTAAGCATTCGGGGGGAAGACGGATAAAAGACACACAGATGCAACATTTTCACTCATCTGCACCAATTTAACCTCTGGGCATGGCTCCATCAGTTACCGCCCGCTCCTATGATCAGTATCTCCCTCCCTCACCTAAGAGTCCTTACCCTCAGCCCTGTGATGCCTTCCCTCCCTAGCCTCCCAATCCCCACCAACCTTCTATAGTGCCCAAACCTATTCAGGAGTTCTCCCCTAGACCTAATGTCTCTCCTTCCTCACCAGCCACTCCTAGACTTTCTGCAGTCTGATATTTGCCTTCAGGTGACTCACCAGAGCCCTACCCCCAACAAACACCACCAGGTGGCTTCCAGAGACAACTTTCCAACTGCCTCTGCTTCCTGCATTTGTAATATGTTCCATCTGGAAAGCTCTCCCTTGGTCTACATCAGGGGTGTCCAACCTTTTGTCTTTCCCAGGCCACACTGGAAGAAGAATTGCCTTGGGCCACATATAAAATACACTAACACTAACAATAGCTCATAGGCTTTACAAAATGTTGCAAAAAAAAAAAATCTCATTTTAAGAAAGTCTACGACTTTGTGTTGGGCTGCATTCAAAGTCATCCGGGCTACAAGGCAGCAGGTTGGACAAGCCTGGTCTACATAGTCCATGACTAGTGGCCATTGTTCTAAACAGCACAGCTGCATGCTACTGACAGAAATAGCCTCTTAAAATGTAAAGAAGATCACATCGTGAAATGACTTTCTCAAACGTTTCCATGACCAACCACTGTCCAGAGTCCAAACTTAGAATGGTGCCCAAGGCTCCATGCACGGCCTCACCTCCATGGACTTTCCTACCAGAGTCCTTAAGCCTGTAATCTGCCGCCTGTCACAATGTCCATGGTCTGTTTTAAACAACAGCTCTTCCTTGAAGCCTGCCCTAACTATCCCACAGTATCTGACACTGCATCCATGATCATCACCATTACTGTCATCATCACCACCAAACCGTGTCTTCTTGCTGTAAGGTGGGGGCTGTACTATACCTATTCAGGGTTTAAAGGGAGGGCTAGGGCTGAATCACCCCCCCCCCTCTTTTCCCTTGCTGGCAAAGTGCCTATGTCAGCTCAGAAAAGCAGGTTGATAGCTAGGCTTAGCCCTCACCAGTCCCAATGGGCACAGCAAAGAAGGTCCCACTGGGAATGCATTTTTTCCCTAGGTTTCTGTCCCTGTAACAAACAACTGGAAAAAGCACATGTATGTTGTAAGTTAGCCATGGGATTACACTAAACATCACCCTCATATGACTTCTTTCATGTTTCTTTTTAACCATCACAGTGAAATAACACTTTGGGGAACTGTTCTTCTCCCTGACATCACAAACTCTCTTTCTCTCTCTCTCAACCTCTATCTCCCATCCCACCATTCCTTAGTAACCCAGTAGATACCTTGCCATCAGCACCCACAGCTGGCACATATAGAGAAGTATTCCAGTTATGCCTGTTTTTCATATTTTATAACATGTTTAGCACTCCTTACATAAGGATCTAAAGACAAAGTCATCATGAAACTTAGAGCCAGGAAAAAGTGGGTTCTCCTATGAAAACGACATCCTGTTTTAAAGGCTTTCTTCAAGTCCCTTTACCGTCTGTCTCACTTTGTCTTCCTTTTGTCTCAAAAGTCAAGCTGAACACCAGATTCACTTGCTCTAACAGTCTTCAGAAAAAGATCTGTATCTTCTGCTCACCTTTTACTAAATATTGTGTTTTTCCTCTTTGGTGTTGCTGTATTCTGTGCATTGTTGATAAGCCACTTCACACCCTGTTTAGAACTAAATAGGAAATTAACTGATTAACATCAAAACAACAGTGCACATTGTAACTTGCTGAATTTCCACAGAGGCAAATGATTATAAACTAAAACCTGAAATGCGAAAGGAAACAGTCATAAGACCACTGAAACCAGGAACTCCTACCACTGTGTGCCCCTCAAGACAAGACATGTCTGTTTGGCTCAATGCTGCACCCTCAGCACCTGGCCCAACCCTGCACACAGCACTGACCCTCCATAAAGGTGCAAAAGAGATGAAATGAATGAACGTATATAATACTTCTGCTGCTACTACTAGTCGTGGTATGCACACTTTCTAAAGAGGCAAAAGTCTACGATGTGATTGATGCTGTGCTCTACCACAGGTGATCATTTGTTGTGTGGTCATAGTGTAGGGAGTAACATTAAGAGTCTTGGCCACTGAACCACCGAAGACTTTGTGACAAGGAAAAGTGGAAGAGAAAGAGGAAAGAAAGGTTGAGCAGAAAAGAACCTGGAAACTGACATTTAATAAGGGCTTTCTTCGAGTCAGGCTGTATGTCTTCTATGCCCTTGACTTAATTTAATTCTGACAAAGTGAAGCAATAATAATGATAGGTATGATCATATACTGAGCACTAACTGGACCAGATGTGTAGTAAGGACTCAGAATCAGCCTTATAGGTTAGGGTAAAGATTAAATAAGGAATCCACATAAAGCACTAAGAAACATCTCTGTCAAATTGTAAGCTCTCAATAAATAATATTGTGGGGGAAAAAAACTGAATTTTTGTCAGTTGAATTGCATTTCCTTCTGATGTCTTTTATCATTTTAGAGGTGATGTCATTTCATTTCTGCTTCATTTTCCACCTGACAATGGTCCTCAATACTTGGTTTCTCAGCCTCCCTCCCAGCCTTTGTAACAAGCCTACGAATAGACTGTGCAGCCAACAGTCTTTAGAATTCACTGAATTCCATGTTTCTTCTTTTGTCCAGCTTACATCACCCCCTAATTATTCCATTTGATAAACTCACGTATTGGTTTCCTTCAATTCTGCATGTTTGGAGTTGAGCATGATGAGCTCTTCCATTCACATGCCACCCTTTATAGAGGTTTCCCATTGGATGTTCATAGGTCACACAGTTATAACACCCAACTTTTATGTTGATAACCATCATCATCACAAAAACAACAGTTTCTCCTTATGGAGAGGATCCAAGGCCCATTTTTCAGAACTTTACGGGCATTTTCTCAATTAATCCTCATGAATGAACTGGGATACAGGCCCTCTTATCATCCCCACATTCCCAATGAGAAAGCTGACATTTGAAGAATTAAGTAACTTGCCTAAGGTTGTAGGACTCCTTAGTGTTGGGGCCACCTTCTCCAGCATCAACAACCACCGCACCAACCAGTGTTTCCCCAGAGGTCAAGCAGTCTAAATCCTGAGCAGACCTGGTCCATGAAAGTCAAAAAACTCAAACAGGCTAACAGGAGGAGTTCTGAGTTCTGCTTAACGGACCCACGATAATTATTTCCATTGTGTTGCTCCACTTCTGGGGATGGTATTTACTAAGAAGACGGGCCCCATGGATCCCAGCAGCACCTGCTTTAGTCTGGAGAAAGTTAATTACATGGAGAGTTCAAATCTAAAGTCCTGAGTTTCTTATTCCCACCAATACCCAAAATACACACATGCAGTCTTGTGCCAAAGGGGTTTGCTAGAAGATGGCTTTGCCCTTCAGATGAGATGCTGCTTCTGAATGACGCAGCTCAAACCATTTTGAGGCTGGTATTATAGTAGCACAGTTATTGCAGACAGCCAGAACGGGCTCTCTGCCCTCCAGAGAGGTGACAGCAAGAAGCAGTATGGTCTCCGGACTACACAGACCAAAGACAACTCCACCCCCACCACCAGAAGAAACAAACCAGAAATAGGATGCAGGGGAAATGCACTCGGCCAAAGTTGTTGGTTTTGTTTTTGTTTTGTTTTTTCCCCTCTGAGTAAATGCAAGGAGAAGGTAAATTACAGTTTTTCTGTTAGTAACATAATCACCTTAATTAAAATTTGGGGAGTTGGAAAAGGCACTTCTGAATGTCACATTTCCAGTGATATGCATTAAGCCTAGAATAAAAATACAGCCCTGTAAATAATGGGTGTATTATAACTGGCACTGTATATGTTATAGTCACTTAGAGTTAGAACAGCCATTACATGTAACCAGGATTCCATCCGGCCCTCCCCGCCTCTGGCCTCCTTTCACACCCAGGTAATAATTACATGCATTAGACTATGGGAGCTTTTTCCCCTCCCAGCCAAGCAACCTCCGAGGCCTTCCTCATATTCTTCCTCTAACCCTTCCCTGAAGACCATCCCACACAAGTCCTCCCATTCTAATCGGCCTCACCAGGCATTTCCCCTCTTAACTGGACTGATTTCAGCTTTGTACTGTAGTCTGTCATATACAGCTCTCTAATTGTACCATGTTTCCCTAACCAGGGTGTAAGCTCTTAGGAGGCACTGGAAGTGTCATATTGAAAGCATGGATATTTAGAACTGGAGAGATCTCAGAGACCTTATTACAGATGAGAAAACGGATCACCTAGCTGGGGGCTGAGCTGGGACCAGAGCTTAATAATTCTCTTAGTCCAGGGGGTTTCAACCCTGCCCTGGCTTACGGGCAGGTTTTGAGTCAGTTCCGTGTCACTGTGGTCAAGTACGAGGGAGAGGGGTTTAGGAGGAAGTAGCTTTGGACCACTACCACCCCCTTGAGCCCATTCCATAGGGATTGTCCCATTGAATGGGGTGAGACAAGGCAGGTTAGGTGGAGGCCTGAGGACTCAGAACAGTGTGCTTGTGGATGACAGATGAGCAGCCAGCTGCTGTCATCTGGGCGGTGGGGAGGGAGGGCGGGGGGGCAGGGTATGCTCTACTCTCCAAAGAGCAATGAGATAGGCCAGGAATGGCCCAACTTCCCTGTAGTCAGGGATGTCCAGCCCTTTGGGCTTCCCTGGGCCACATTGCAAGAAGAATTGTCTTGGGTCACACATAAAATACACTGACAATAACAATAGCTGATGAGCTGAAAAATAAATCACAGGAAAAAAATCTATGTTTTAAGGAAGCTTATGAATTTGTGTTGGGCTGAATTCAAAGCTTTCTTGAGCTGCCTGTGGCCCAGGGGCCATGGGTTGGACAAGCTTGCGTGTAGCTCTTTGATCTGGCAAGGGACAGGGCTCGGATTGAAGATGCTTCTCCAGCCCCTCCCCCTTCTCCTGTCCCATCCCAGGTGTCTTAGCTCACACTCCCCAGAAGCCGACTCTGAGTGGCTGTTAAAGATGGTGCTCCCAGAGAAGTGGGGGAAACAGAAGTAAGGGAAAGAAGCCACAAAAGGGTGCAATTTTATGAACAGTCGCATGGAGGGTAGCTTCGTCCTGATCCTGCAGGAATGAATGCTCTGGAGTGTAAGTTACCCTTCAGAGTTGTCCCAAACAGAGGACAGGGAGTTGGAACTCCATAATCCCGACCTTCAGGCATCGGCTAAAGACCAGCTGCAGGGACATAAGTTCTCAGGCCCGTCTACCTTCTCACACAGTTGGGTAGAGTGATCTTCAGGTCTCGAAGTGTGGATTGTTGAAATGCAGCCATGGGTGCTATCTATGAGAAGTTCAAGGACATTAGAGACTGGGGCATAAATGATAAAAAGGGATCCAAGAACATCTGGGCAAAGAACCTGCATTGTCAGAACACTAGGACATTTTTATCCAGTCAACAAGCAGCTTGGAAACTTAAACAGATATCTGTGACCTTTGTTTTCTAGTTTCATAAAGGGGTGGCTTCTATCTAGTGATCCAGACCCAAAATAGTATGAAGCAGGCAGTGTTTCCAGGAGGGAAAGACCCTCAGGGCACGAGTAAAGGAATGTGTTGGTTTAAGGCGGAAGGCATTCTGATCAACACTTTGAAACCATCTCCCACCTCTTTCAGCGTGCACAGTAAGGTTGGGAGTCGCTAAGCAGGCTGCCAACAGACCACCAGAAACCCCCCAGGTGGCATTTACCATGGTGCCTTAGAGATAGTGGAGCATACTGTTTAAGAACACACATTGGTTTTAAAAGCCAACTGTACAACTAGCCAACTATAAGTTCCAGCAAAAGTTATTTAACCCCTATGAGCCTCAGTTTCATCATCTGTAAAAATGGGAAGTGATAATAATTATGTCATGAATTTGTTGTGAGGAATAAATAGGGGTGGAGTGTGTGTGTGAGTGTGTATGTGAATATAGTAAGTGCTTGCAGTAGGTTGTATTTTCCAAAGAAAGTCATACATTATCTCCCATTGCACGGGCTCTTTAGAACTTCAGTATTTTCTCATCAAGAGACAGTGTTTCCACACCTGCTGAATGTGGGTGGGGCCTATGGCTGACTTGTAACAAACAGAAGGCAATTGAAAGTGATATGACTGCTGAGACAAGATCAGAGGAATTGAGAACACTTCAGTCTGGTTCACTGAGAATCTTGCCTTTGGAGCCCTGAGACAGCCATCTTGTGAGGAAGCACTGGGCCATTCCCCTGGAAAGAAACAATGGAGAGGCCCTGAGTCCACATGAAGACAGACAGATGCCAGTCAACCCCCAGCTGCTCCAGCCACTGTCCAATCATAATTCCAGCCAGCACTGTTCAACTAAGTCTTCCCAAACTCCTGACCCACAGAAACAGTGGGAAATCATAAACGATGGTTTCTGGTTTAAGCCACTAAGTGGTGATTTGTTACACAGCAACAGACAATGGAAATGGAGTTCAGTAAAAGCTATGGATTGGCATTGTTATTCGCCACAGAACTGGGATATCAGCCACACAGCCCTGCAGGTTCTGAAATGTGATTTTGCTTCATTCCAACGAGAATGAATCAATATCTCAGGGATGGACTCTTACTAACCAAGGTCACAGAGGACTGATGGACAGCGTGGAATGACAATTTATTACCATAATAGAACTGCAGGGGGTTAAATGTTCCATCCTCAACCAGATTATTGCATTCGTGTAAGAAATGTGCTTTGTAGAATAAACTATAATCAGGTCGTCTAGTGAGCACCAAGTGGCAATAAGGGAAATGAGTTGCCTGACTCAAATGATTCCCTGGTGTCAGGACATGGAGCACATTGTGTCCAACTCTCTGGTAAATACCACCAGCTGCCAAGACCTGACAGCCCAGACCTTGGGTCAGGTCATCATCTCCTTCAAGTGGCCCTTGGATAGACCCTGATAGCAATTGTTCAACTGGTTTCTTTTTCTACCTTTAATGCAGATAATCCCTTTTCTGATCAGTATCGCATTTCTTTAGTCCAGTGGATATTAATAGTGCTCTATGTAAAAATATTTCATAGTGTTCTGTGAAAAATAAAATGTCATATAAATTCAAGAAATATAATACTAGATTCAGAAAAGTGAGAAAGGGTTCATTACAACAGGATTTCTCAGAACTTTGAATAAGTAAATTTATAATACAAACCACCCAGAGGTAGATATAAGAAGACAATGGATACACACACACACACACACACACACACACACACAATCTCCCTCAAACCCCAGACAGATTACAGTTTATTGAAATACTGGTTTAAAGATGGCTTCAGTCAACTCACACTCTGAGCCAGGAATCCTTCAGACTACTTAAGCTATCTTTATTTATGACTTTTCTGGTCCATGAAGTTGCTTTTGTAATTTTTTTTTACTGTTAAATTTATTGGGGTGACATTGATTGGTAACAATTACATTGTTTCCAGGTGTACGACTCTACAGTGCCTTGTCTATACATTGCATTATGTGAAAGTTGCTTTTGTCATTTAACTCTCAAATGTTTCACCTCAGTTTTCCTATGTCCCAATTCTCTTGAAGGGCATTAATCTCTTGCCCTCAAGTTTTGAACAGAGATTCAAATTACCAGAAGTGACTGCAGAGAGAGGCAGCATTCAATGTGGGCTTTGAAGACAGAATAGGGGTTTGAGAGTCCAAAAAGCAGAGCTGAAGAACAGAGCACCTCAGGCTGCAGGAGCAGGATGAGCAGAGGCCGGGAGAGGATCACACAACAGAGTACTCAGGAAGCTGGGCAGGGCACATGATGAAGAGGGAAGAAGCTGCAAGTGCAGGAGGAGTCCAGAAAGCCAGATTAGAGACCAGGCGGGGAAGCCGGGATGGCTCAGTGGGTTAAGCGCTCACTTTGCAGCCCTGGGGACCGAGGATCAAATCCCGGTCCTGGCCTGTGCGAACCCATATGCTGACCTGGGGAGTTCCCCCAGTTCAGTTCTCACCGGGGTGAGACCCCGGCCCAGTTCCTGCCCTGTGCAGCCCCGCGCCCACCTGTGGAATGAAACTATGTGGAAAAACCAATGATGTGCAACTATGGAGACTGTTCAGGGCCCTCCCCCTTCTCTCTGTCTCTCTCTGTATCTCTCTCTCTCTCTCTCTCTCTCTCTCTCTCTCTCTCTCTCTCGGTCAAAAAACAATAAAAATAAATCTTTAAAGACACCAGGCATTAAAGGAAGGTGTAGGGATATAGAAATGAACTGTAAATGAGTGCGGGTGGCTGGATTAGCTGGGAAAATAACTAAGAAGCTGCAACGCAGCATTTGGGATGCACTGAGCAAGTAAAATCTGGGAGGCCACCCTGGAAGCTACTACAGAAATATGTGGTGGCTCCGTCATCTCCTTTATCCTTCATGCAATGGGACACAGACAATTAGAACATCTGCTGTTAAGTAAAATGAAGTACTGAGCTCTGTGCTTGGGGCTCTTTGAAAAATTGTCACCAGATCATTTGAGGCACATGAATGCACACAATGGCAAAACAAAGAGAAACACTCCTTGGTGACAGCACACTTGCAAACCACATAAATCCAGCCCTGCAGATAGAATGGCATTCATCTCAGCTCTCAACATAGGGAGAAAGGAGGCTACAGCCAGACATTCCCAAAGCTAATAAATAACAGTTGGTGTCTCATCTCTTAATCAATACTCTCCCTTGAGCACTCTCCAACATCACTGGATGGTATTCAGTGGGGCTTCCTTTTAAGTGCTCTTCAAACACCCCAGGGTCTTGTACATCCTCAGTTTTCAGAGGTTAATCTCCTGGTCTTCAGTCCTCGTGATTGCAAGGTGATCCTGGTCTAAACTAGTCTGATCATTTGAGTGGGCAAGATCCAAGCCTGCGGCGGGAGATCTTCCAACACAAAGACCAATGGCCTAGTATCGGTCTTCCAGGTGTCTACAAGCCACCTCAGAGCTGTCCTAAAGCGGAGAGGTGGCATCTCCCCTCCCAAGACCCACAAAAACCACTCTTTGCCTAGGCTCAGAGAAACTCAGCTCTGCTTCACTCTAGCTGCCTCCACCTCTCCCCTCCCAAAGCCCTGATCTTGCCCGAGTCAGAAACTCAAATGCCTCAGAAGCCCAGCAGGTGGTGCACATGAGTGGTGCCTGCCAGTTAGAAGATGATAAAATGGCAACCAATAGACTCTCCAGTCTGGGTCAGGAAGGCATGAGGGAGGGGCAGGGCCTGCAGTTAACCAGGAAGGCTGGCTTCTAAATGGCACGGCGCCATTGCCGGCACTGCAAGTGTGGATTCAATAGTGACTGAGCACTCAATGTTTCTGGGAAAAGCCCAAAATCTGGGTTTGCAGGTAGCATCTCTCCATGCAAAATGTGTAACAATCATCAGACTTAAAACTCTGTATTGGGGAAGCCGGGATGGCTCATGGGTTAAGCACTCACTTTGCAGCGCCGGGGACCGAGGATCGAATCCCAGCCCCGGCCGTGCGGACCCATATGCTGAACTGGGGAGCTCCCCCAGTTCAACTCTCTCTGTCTCTGTATCTTTCTCTCTCTCTCTCTCTCTCTCTCTCTCTCTCTCTCTCTCTCTCTCTCTCTCTCTCTCTCAAAAATAATAAAAAAAATTAAGAAGAAAAATTTTAAATGAAAAACTCTGTACTAATACTGTTCCGACTACACCAGATACATCTCTTCCCTGGCTTCAGCCCTGAGCTGCTAGTGTGAGGCCCGACTAAACTTCTTAGGAGCACAGGCTGTGTTTCTTATTAATTTTTGTATCCCAGTACCTAGGATAGGACCCATCACAACGTAGGAACCAAAAAAAATGCATGTGTGGTAAACAAACGAACAGTGTTTATTCTTATGGAGGTGGGGCGGAGAGAAAGGAAAAGTCTGCTGTGGGCTGGCAGCACAGAACTGCCTGAGGCAAAGGAAGCGAACATTCTGTCTGTATGTCCTTCAATGGGTTCTTGGACGCTATGTTGTAGATTATAACTACATCATGAAGCACAAATTGACATCGCAATTAGGAACCCTGCCACAAGGGCTTTAGAGAGCAGCCTCACATCTGGTAACATGTCTGTGGGTGGTCATAATGACCCCAGGCTTCCTGGAGGAGGAGGGGTTATGGGCAGGGCTAATTGGACACATGATTTCGGTTGTGCCAGCTCTTAAAATACGAAAACACGGGAGTCTCTCCCTGTCCCAGCTCTTGTTATGCAGCGTTCAGAAGCCAAAAAGAGTTAGACAATTCCATTCTCCCTGGATATTTGAACTCACTATCCAAACTCAGTACTCAGACATGAAGCCTCACTCTCTTGGGCTGACAGGCAAGGTGGCCATGTGCACACAGGGGGTGAGTGGGAAGGGGAGCAAGGTCCAGTGATACCACTGAGTTGCTCTCCCATAGGGCCCCAAGGTTAGGGGCCAATTCAATGAGCCCTTGCACAGAATGACAGAAGGGTCTGTTATCACCATCTGCCCTTGAGTTTACCAAGAAGAATGCCTGGTGGTCACATAGGAGCCTCTTGGTGGTCTTCTTTTGATCTCAAGTCATGCTTGGGGTTCAGGGAACTTCTATAAGGCAGTCTACAGTGTCAATAGTAAGGATGAACTTCTGGCCCTTCTAGGATAGAAGGAACCTTCCAGATACTCCTCACAGCTCTTTACTCCCCAGGCAGCAATGCTGGGAAATAGCAAGCAGGACCCATCTGATCAAAGAAAGCACTCTCTTCTCCTTCTGTCCCTACATTCCCAGTTGGAAGAGAATTTCTACTGTCCCCACTGCTACTCTCCAAGATTCTGTCCACACAAGTGAGTCACCCCATTTTCTATTAGCTCTTTCCTCTGCAAAAGTCCTGCTTTCTCCTGTTCTTGGGTCATGGTTGTCCATCATTGTCCTGTGTCCAAAATCAGCATATATGAGTTTCCCTTTCCTCCAAGTAGAAAGACATCACATCCTCTTACTACAGTGAAGAAAGGGGTTGAGAATAAAGCTGTTAATTTCCCACATGAAAACATCTTCAATCTTCATATCTTGCTACAAGTACATGTGTCACTCATTTGCCTCTTTGGTATCAGATATAGCCCTTTCCTTTACCCTGAAAACCACATTTCCCAGAGTTTCTTGCCTTCTGGTTCAGGCAATGAGAGACGGTGTTGGAAGATTGAAGGGCAAAAGAGAGGGAGAAGTCAGGGTATCAACCCCCATCCCTTCTTTCTACTTTGATTGGCATCTCCTCTGTGGTCCTAGATCACACCAGGCAGTCTCTTATAGATCCAGCTCCTGCTGGGTAGGCCCTGGTACTCTAACTCAAGCTAGCTGGCCCCAGCTCTCTGGATCTGGTCACCCTACCTCCTCCTTTATTCCCTATACCTTGGTGCTTGGGAGTCTTCCTGGTCTTGCTAATCTCTGGGGTCTTTTCATGGTCCCCTCTTCAGCTCCCCCAAAATCTTTCTAATCAATTTCTCATATTAAATTCCTCTGTTGGACTAATTCATATGTGCTCTGTTCCTCTGACTGGGTACTGGCTATCTCAAATAGGTCACCTCATCATCAAAGTCACCAGCCTCTGGGCTCCTATGCTTGGTTGCGCTTTAGCTGAGGGGAGGTGGGGTGCATGTGTGGGGGGGGGTCATATCAAAACAGAGAACTGGGCATCAAGGCATTAACAGGGTACTGTCCTTGAGACCCCAACTCTCTCCAAGGCCACCACAAGCTAAAAGCCTACCTTTCCTAGTGTATATAGTAGTCCGATTATAACTAATGTTCTTTTAGTAAAAGAGAGAAATAGTGTGCTTAAATGGCAGATAATAGGAAGTCCTGCATTCCTTTGCTTCCAGAAAATTCATAAGATAAAAAGTAAACTCATTCTGGAGGGGGAAACAACTGATCAAATACTAAAATCCAATTCAAATCCCTTACCATTCATGAATGCACAGATTGGACCTAAAGGTCTTAATCCTGAGATATCCTCAATTTGGAAATTAAAAATAATTCTTTTTTTCAGGCGAAGTTTTTTGTTATTGTCATTGCTCTTTGTCATATATAATTACTGGTGAAAAAAAGATGAGACTAATTAGTTCCTTCAAAAATATTTAATTGAGAACTTGTCATGATTATTTTATTTTTGCCTATCAAGCACACTTCTTTAATTCTCCTGATAATGATGTTCTGGTTTCCTCTGAAGGAAGTGCCACTGTCTCGCTTTTCCACTGTCCTTTATGTAAAGCTGATTATACCCCAGACACCATGGATAGTCATGTGACTCAGGTCAGGCCAACCAGAGCATCACATGCTCATGGCCATGGTGATTGATTGGTTCAGGAATGGGCATATGACCTAATCCAAGCCAATCAAGTCAAACAAAGCTAACCCTGGGACTTTCGTTTGAGCAACAAAGAAAGAAGAATTTTACTTTTCTTAGGGCTAAAAACTGTGAAGATGCGAACCTGAAGCTTCCACCTGGAGAGAAATTGCCTCAGGGGGACGTAATAGAGATGTGCACTGAGAAGAGATGAAGAGAGAATCCAGGTCCTGACAGCGTAATTTGGATCACACACACACACACGCGCGCGCGCGCGCGCGCGAGTTTGGAAAGTATCCAGCCATGATATATGAAAAATAAAAGCATTTACGGCTGGATTTTTTCCAGACAGCCTATGTATGTGCGCACGTGCACACCACACACATTCACATATACATATGTAATGTTTTTTGGTTTACGGACATTTGTGTTGGGTTTCTAATCCTTGCAACCAAGAGTTCTGACTAATACACGTACAACAAGGAAGGCATTATATTAGACACTGTGGAGGATCTCAAGATGAGCAAACTCTCGTGTAGTTGAGAGAGGAAAGAAATGGACCCGTTACTTGAAGCAGGTGATACTGTGGGAACAGGAGATAGAAAGCACAGCTACTCAACTTCTATTTTGCCTCCATCATTTCAAGAAAAGTAATCTTCATGTGGAGAGGGTAGAACACGTGTTTTGTTTTTCAGGGTTCAGAAATCTGAGATAAATGGGGAGGTGAAACAAAGCTCTTCGCTGCCTTGAATGAGTCCAAATTACTTGTCCCAACGAAGCCACATTGAAGTGTACACACAGAACTTACAGAGAAGAACGGCAAGCCACTGGAGATACTCTGAAGGACTGTGGGGAAGGGGAAAGCCATCTGGATTTTTAAGAAATGCACTTTATCATTGATTGTATTCAATCCTTAGAAAAATGTGTCCATGTTTTAAATGAAGTATCTTTTGAAGGAACTAATTACTCCCATTTGTTCACCACTGATAGTATATAAAAAAGAGAAACACCCTCCCCCTTCTCTGTCTCAGTATCTCTCTCTCTGTCAAAACAATGAAAATAAATCTTAAAAAAAAAGAGAGAAACAACAGTAACAAAAAACTTAGTCTGAAAGAGCAATTATTTTTAATTTCCAAATTGAAGGGTATCTCAAGATTAAGACCTTTAGGTCCAACCTGTGCATTCATGAATGGTAAGGAATGTGAATTGGATTTTAGTATTTGACCAATTTATTTTCCTCCAGAACAACAGCATGGGTTCAAAAAGAACAAGTTATATGAAACTACACCAATCTACTTTGTTTACTAATAATAACATTATAAGATTGGCATAAAAGGAAATGTGACAAACATAATGTATCCAAGTGGTAAAGTGATTGGCAGTTTGGGGGCTTGGGGTTTTTATTTTTCTGTTTTTGAAAATCCTTGTTTTCAAATGGAGAAACAAGTCACATGATAGTTCAGCTAAGGTGATTAATTGATCAGAGACACAGAGTGTTTGATCAATGGAGTAATGAAACCTGGAGAGTCATCTCCAAGGGAATGCTACGAGGCTCTCTCCTATGTAAAATTATTTACCAGTGAGTTTGATACTTATTGATTTTTAAATCATATTAACCTGGGAGAGATTTGTTGATGAAATCAGGACTTAAAAGATCATAACAGGCTACAATAATTTACTTTAAAGGCAACAAGATGACTGTTCATAAAAAGGCAAAGTCCTACATTTAAGCTTTAAAAAACCAATTACACTAATACAGAACGGAGAAGACCTTGACCACAAAGTACAATATGACGCCATCACTATGTATGGTAACATAGAAGGACATTTTCTAACATGGGGAAAATGACTATAACATTTTTCTTAAGTAGATAAAAACCAATTTACAGAATACACACATACACGTACAAATACTACTAGAAAAAGAAAGACTCAGTGGGTAGCAGTAGCTAACTTTCAGTGGTGAGAATACAACTGATCTTATTTTCATCTTTGTGTTTCATGTTTTGCACATTTGCTGCAATTACTTTTATCATAAAAATGTCATTTGACTTAATATGGATCAGAAGTGTAAAATCGCTGATAAAAACAATAGGAATGCATTGTCGCTTAGTTCCTTTTGAAAGGATATCAACAAGCTGAGAAGAATGATAAGAACTGTGGTGATTGGGCAAACTATAACAAAGTTCTAATTCTTCTGCGTGCTAGATGTTTGTATTCTGTGGACTCATATTGAAATGAGACTCTGAACAGATGAAAGGGGTGTACAATAAGTCATCTTAAAGAGAAAGACAGGCATATGTGCCTCCATGGAACACAACTGGGCCTTGAGCAGATGCTGGGACTTGGGGAAAGGAAGCCAAAATTGGAAGGGAAGGAGCTGTCAGTCTCTGTGCCACATTCAGATCCAGGGTAAGTGCGTTTCCATAGGCAGATTAGAGCCCAGAAGAGCCTGTAGCTTGAGAGAAAGATTTCCATCTGGCAATGCAAATTAGGGCCCCTCTGCCCAGGTGTCTGAACAGAGCCAGTAACCTGGGGAAATGCTTGGAAGCAGCGTGAAGGAAGGAAAGTTCAGTGAGAGGAAGGAGACAGATTGTGTTTATCTAAAAGTTGCTGCTGTTGTGGTTGATGCTGTTGTTAGTACTGGGCTCTGTGAGCTGTGGTCACAGATGACAGAGGACTGGGTCTCTTAGTTTTGTGATGTATCACCAGAACAGAAATGCTCCCCTCTTTCATTTGGTCTAGCTTACGATCCCACCTGATTTGTTTCACATCTCACATCTCTGCTGCTCGACCTCCTTCCTGCAAATGTGTGGGTCTCTATTCTGCAGCCTCCTGCTTAGGCTCCTCTGAACACAGGTGACCTGGCTCCCTATTTCCCCTCATTCTCACATCTGCTTTACAAGTGACAGTTGGATGCTGCTTTACAGTTGGCTACACACACCCACCTAGTTTGTCTCACCTGATCTGTACAGCAGTCCTTTCAGGAACCCAACAAGGACAGAGAGAAAGCATGGATAACCACTCAGGGTCAAGTCTCTAATGCTAGGCAAGCTGAGTTTGAGTCTTTCTCTCTCACTTTCTAGCTGTGTGACTTCAGCAAATTAATGAACCTTTCTGTGCCTCAATGTCCTGATCCCAAGCTAACTTTCAGCCCAGGAGGTAACAGGGGGTTTGGTTAAGAGCTTAGACTCTGAAGACTGACTACCTGGGTAGGCACTCTCTCACTGGCTGGCCATTTGACCTTGGGGCAAGTACTTAACATTCCCTCAGTTTCTGCATCTGGAAACTGGGGATAATGATAGTGTCTCCAATTCAGAGGTCTGTTGAGAGGATTAGAGAAGTAACCGTAAATGAAACACTTAGAAAACCACCTGGCATGCAATTATCACTATTTACTACAAGTCTTATTCCTTTAAAAATATTTTTTATCCTGCTAATTAAATTAACACATCGACATTATAGAAATCCTGGAAATCTCTATTTTGCTATCTATACTTAATTATATTTTTATAAGCGTCTTAGTAAACACTGCTCCCAAATATTCAGCCAACAGCCCCTCCGCACAGCACCCTCCTCCCTGCAGGGCAGCCTCCACTCACCACCTCTCCCCTCCCCCGATGACAACACCAAGGCAAACAACCGGGAGAGAAGGGCATGCACGTTAAGGCCGGAGGTTTTCCTTTGGGGCTGCGGGCTGTGTGGGTTACATGAGGTTTTGTTTTCAGGTGTCATTTTCACTTGGCCTCCCCGCATCACCCTCCCTCTGGCAAGTAGCCACTCACTCTCAGGTCTAGGAAAATGACAAAGTTCCCATCATGTGTGCTGATCTGGAAAAAGAGGAAAAAATAAGCATCCCTAACCTCTCCAGGAGAAGAACATGTTTTCTAGGTGTTTCTCCCTGTGGCCTCCCTGATAAGACCAGAGAAGTCCCCTCTCCTGGAGCCAACAAGATGCCATTCACCCTTCTGAAACGCCTGATGTTGCCAAGGGGTGCTTCCAGTTACACTCCTTTGAGCTACAGGCGTGTGGTTTTCTTACGTAGGTAGGGAACCAGGTCATTTAACATCTAGCCCAAGGGAGCTTTAAGGTGAAAGGGAGCACAGTTACTAATAGCAGCAAGAAGGTGAGTAAAGACAGGATGAGTGGCCACCTCAGAAGTGCCCAAGTCTACACACCCCCTCAGTCCCAGTCCTGGGTCCCCTGCAGTCACCTCTCTGTAGCTGGGGTCTCCTCAGGAGAGCTCTCACTCTGGGAGCCAAATCCCCTTTTGGAGATTCAAGTGGACCCACCTTAGTCTTTTCTCCAGATTTTTTTTGTACAATATTGCAATGTTCTGGCAAAGGCAGAGGGAGCAGATATTCCTCCAAAACAGAAAAGATGTGCGTGTTCCTCATGATGAGAGGAAGAAACTTCATTCCAGTCCCAAGCCCACTCTTAGCACAGGCTTCACTGAGATTTGCTGAATGAATGGTGTTAAATTAGAATAGTTCTCAAGATAAAAGAAATAGCACTGATTAAGTGTTTTCTCTGTGACAGGCATAATGCTAAGTGCTTTACATCTATGCATCTTGTCTCATTTGATGCTCATAATGACGCTAGGCCATAAAAGACATCCACAGATGAAGAAACAGAGGCTTGGAAAGGTTGAACAATTATCCAAGGTCACAGAGCCAGTCATTGGCAGAGCCAAAACTCAAATCCAAATCTTTCTGCCATCAGACTCTACACTTAACCACTAATAATAATAAAGATAATGACAATAATAATAAACACTATATGCCAAACACGCTAAGCATTTTACATATATTCATAGATACATATATCATCACTAGAACATTAGAATTACTATTGCTTATCTTACAGGTGAAGAGATTGAGGCACAGAGAGGCTAACTGACATGGCCAAGACCACACAGCTCTAAAGTCCCTAAGCCGAGCAGTCGAGCTTGAGAGGCCCTGTCCTCTACCACTGCTTTTCTGTCCCCCCACTTTGCCACATTAGGACTTATGATGACCCAAGACAACAATCTTTGGGTAGAACTTTTCTCTGGCAACGCTCCGATAAAACAGGGACCCAGGCAGACACTTTCATCCGAGGCTCTACGCCTACATGACATGATTATTGAGCTGCCCCAGGCCTTCCTAGGAACTGTCAAGTGCACAGCAGGAGACACAAGTCTTTGCCCTGAGGCCCTTCAAGTCCTGTCAAGGCTGAGCACCCATGAATAGTACTTACTGAGCACTGACTGGACGCTAGTAGGGCCTTTGGTGTCCCCTGCTTCCTTTGATCTGCACAACCGTTCTGGGGGAGGTATCGATCTCCCATTTCACAGGTAAAGGAACAGTGACTTTCCCAACAGAAAGCAGTCCCCCTGCTGTTGGCTCTGGTGCCACCTGCCCAGGAATTTGCTCAGGAATTCTCCCAGGCCTGTCCTCAGACCAAGCAGCTTTACATGTAACAGCAGCACTCACACTTCACTTTTTCTTAATAGTCTGTGTACACACCCAGCCTCGCTATTTAAGCACTGAATATAGAACTGAACACTGATTACTGAGTTCAGTGTTTATTCTGATCCACGAATAAAGTTCTCTTTCAACCAAAATAAGGTTCACTCATATGTGTAAGACAAAATTAGTTCATATTTACAAGCTCCATAAAACTGGATGCAAATACTTCGGTAGGAAGATACAGCACAAGCATTTGGAACCTCCTGCACACGCCTCACTCGCAGCTTCCGAGGAGGCTGGGAGACAACTGAGAAGTGACAGGGTGAGAGGCTGGAGCAATCTATGGGAACCATAGACTCTAATTACTAAATGAGTGGGGCAGTCCGAGACAATTGGATTCAAAGGATTGGCCTGTGTGTGCAAATCCACTGCAGAACACGCCATAAATGGGGTTTCCAGGACAGGTTTACTCCCTGTACCCAGCCAGGAGCTACCTGGGCACATCGTTCAGTAAAGCAGCAACCACTTGCCCTGCCCTGCCATGTGCATTGAAGAGAAGAATGGAAATGTGGTTCCTGCCCTCAAGAAACTTCCCGTGCGACGCCCATGGATTAGTTGGGGAAGAAATCAGTTGGGGTGCATCTGATGAAGCCCCCTGGAAATGACTCAAGGAGAAGGCGATTTCTTGACAGGAAGAGCAGCAGCTTAGAGAACCCAGGTGCCAGGGGTACAGCCAAGCTCCTGTCCATGTCTCCTTCTTTCTGCACCACCCCCACCACCCCACCACCCCCACACACACACTGGCCCAGTCTCGCTCTCTCATCTCCATTCCTGGGGCATCTCACACCTCACCCTGTCTCCCCCACGCCTGTATCCACACAGCTGCAAAGAAATGAGGAGCTTGCCCAAAGGCTCAGAAACACTCAGAACTACTCAAAATCCCAGCTGCCCAGGAAGGGAGGAGACCCACGGGTTGTGCCCACAGGGAAGGAGCAGCCTGGCTCCTTTTGCAGCAGCTTTGAATCTGTCCCTGAATCTGCTTCTCTTCTGGCAGAAGGACTCTCTGCCATGGAACCGCTTTCCAAAGAGATGTCAGAACTTACAGAGATGCCAACATTCGTGGGGTCAGAGCTCCTAGGACACAGAAGGGGAGAGGCCTGCAAGGCCCGTGCCCAGAGCCTGCAGGAGAAAGCACGGCCGCCTCACAGCAGCCTCCGATCCAAACATGCTGGCGTGTGATACCCTCCACTCCCCAGGCATGGACGGAGCGCCCACAGCAAGTCCGTGCTCGGCACAAACGGGCCCAGAGTTAGGAAACACAGTCACCAGCCCCCAGGACTCTGGCTGCTACCGAAGACCACACACATGCCCCGTAACCAACCACCATATAAGGCTAGCGATGGACGGTGCCCGTCCAGAAAGGGAGGAAACGAGGCCTCATTAAAAGACAACTCTACTGGGGCATTTGAGCCTCACACACTCGCGGAAAGAAGTGGGGTCAAGCCAAGTTCAGAGGGGCTAAGAAAGGTGTCCACAGGCACACTGTTCCCTGCAGGATATAGGCCACGCTCTTTCCCTGACACTAGGTAGCTTCTTCCTGGGACAGTGCACAGAGGGAGAGCGACAGAGAGCCCTGAGGAGGTGGAGAAAGGAGTCGAAAAGACGCGCTGCTGAGGTTTCCTGCAGCCACGTTGGGAGCATTATTAGGGAAAATTAAATGACTCATGTGCTTGCACAGTCCATGGTGTGTATGGAAATGGATTTTAGAAGATTTGTTTGAAACAGGCACAATAAGAGACTCACGATGATGAAGACAGACAGAAGAAACACCAAGAGCAAACCCCAAAACAGAACTCAATGAGGCCATGTAGCATAGGAGCAAACCTCAGCCCTCCCTGCCTCGCCATGTTCCGTGGCAATTAGTGTTCCTAATGAACCCCCCTCCCCCCCAACCACCACCACCACGGTTATCAAGAAATGGATACATCACATTGACATGTTGTTTAAGTGAACAGAATGTGTGGTCAGGACTCTATTGACTCTGCATCTGTCTTGAGCTAGCTGTGTGGTCTTCGATAAGTCACTTAATACCTCTGGACCTCAGTCCTTTCTGAAAGTCCTTCATGGCCAACAAAAGGATCCTGGAGAGACAAATTATTCCTGCCCATCCCAGTCCAGCAGCCCACGGGGGTGGGGGGTTAACCACATTCTTCCTCTGGACCATCCAATTCATACACAAGGGCTGTCTGCCAAGTATCCAGCCATGTGGTAGGAAAAGTAGAGGCCTTGGTGGCTGGATTTTTTCCAGACAGCCCTCGTAGAGTTGTTTATTCCAAAGACACTATTGCTGCCACTTCTCTCTGCTCTGTTTCCCAAAAAGCTCTCCTTCAGGGCAGCCTCACTCTTGCCCAGGTTATCGCTGGTAGTAGCGTGACCATATTTGTTTTAAATCAGGGGTTGCTTCTCTACCTACAAAAAAATAAAATATATGTTCATGTGGCAGAAGTGTCTTTGCTTCGCATTTGTAAGGACCCAAGTCGTGCTGTTTAGATGCTAAGGAACTTCGCCATCTCTGGGCAGCACGGGTCTCTTCATTTCTACCCCAAAATAAAATTGAGAAACCACTGAGGACTCTGGGTTCTCTGCTGTAGGCTGCTGAGGCTGATGCAGGCTCTGCCAGGAGCCCCGCAGTGCTGAGGGTTTGGGGTACATTTTACTACCCTGTCTCATGTCGAAGGGGTGGAGCCAGCCTGGGTGGGGAAATGAGGTTTAATGCCTCCAGGCCCTGATTCCCTCCAAGTCCCGTGCTTGGAGTGGCAGCCTTGCGGCCCCCCTCCCTGCCTTGCTCTCCTCACTGCCTGTACTTTTCACTTCCAGAGCACGCTGTTTAAAACTGAGTACATACCCTTGAGAGAGGCAAGACCTAATCCATGAATGGTAAATAGATTTTATCTCAACTACCAACTTTGATCAATTGGTAATGACTGCCTGGAGTACTGTAGTGAGAAATCTTCTTTAGCTGTTCCCCAGGGTGATATTCAAAATATGAAACTACCCACCAATCAGCACAGAGCGTAACTGTAAGCTAGCCAGGCTCTGCCAGCCTCCCCAGCAACCCCCAACCCCAAACCTAACTCTGGACTCTTCCAGGCCCCCTGCTGGTTTGGGTGTTAACTCTTTCGTTGCTAAATCAGTGTGGACAGGTTCAAGGGGAGCCCTCAGCAGCTAGTTACCAACCACTGCAGTTGTTTAAACCACCTGATTACAGGCAGCGTATCAGCTCCCCAGCCACCAGGTTTGTTGTTAGTGAGCAGCAGTGGACTCTGGGCATCAGCCTTAGGTGAGGCACAGGAAGGCACTACACTCGGTGAAGCATTTGCTCTCTGTGCTGCTGACTTCACCTTCTAAAGAGTCTGCATTTCCCTTGTGAGGTCATGGGACCGGGAGCTGATAGGTCGTAGGCTGAGCAGGTGAGCCTCAGCTATAGTCATCCTGCACACGGGGGCATTGGTTTGTCGTCCATTGGCAGTCACCTGCTGAGGTGAAACCAGAGCGCTCATTGGTTTGGTGTAACTTTACTAGAATTCACCTTAGACAGCTAAAAATGACAGAACTGCCCCTATTCTGCTTCCATGAAAATGATGGGTACGGTCAAACCTGTTAGTCTGACACAGAGTGGGGTTTTCAAGGCCTCGGAGCCCCAGAAAGGTGCCTGAGTTCTCCAAGTCCTTCTTGGGTACCCACTAATTAGAAGCTATTGTTACAAATCTGAGGCAGAGGGCAACCCAGGGTTAGCTTGCAGGATGGGCACCTGGCCTGGCAGGTAGAGATCACTCTCTGCCCCTGGAGGACATCTGGGGGCCTGGGGTCTACAAGTCTCTCTCAAACCAGTGTGTGTGTCAGACACACCTGGGATTGTGTTAAATTGCAGATGCACAGGCCAGTCCTAAGAGATTCTAGTTAGGCAGGAATCTGCATTTCAACAACTTTCCAACTGGACTCTATTGCAGGTTTGAGATCATATCTTGAGAAACCTTAGTCAGTGGGAATGAGAACCCAAGAGACTTCTGGGGGTGGTGGAAGCAGACGGGAAAATGGAGGAAGACAGTGTAACAGGGACACGAGACACCTGATGTAAACCCCACCCACTTAAGCTTTCCTCATGGGTGGGCAGCTCCTGCCTTTGTCAGATAATGAATTAGGTTCATTTCTGAGCCAAGTGATAAGTGCGTGCTACACATTCATTGGTTCAAATCTCACAGTAGCTGGACAGAAGCACGACCATCATGCTCATTTTCAGGTGAAGGAACGGAAGCCCAACGTGGCCCAACTTGAAGCCAGTGAAACCAGGCTTTGAAACCAGACAGCTTGACTGCAAAGCCAGGATACTCAGCACCCACCTGCGCTGCCCACAGACAAGAACAATTCTGACACAAGAGCTCATATTATTCTCAGGGACTAGCAAGAACATAAATATAACTGTCAGCTTTTTCAACTTGTAACAAATTTTACTGGTTGGAAACACAGAACAGACAATAAGATTGACAGTGGCTAGAAGTGCACATGATACATTTCATTATAATGAAAGTGTGACTTCAGATCATAACACCCTGACAAAATTTAGATTTGCAAAATCAACTCTGAAAAAAAACTACACCTGCAAAACCTAAAATCATTATGGCAAAAGCCAAAATTTGAAATGGTCCAAAAACAAACCAAATCACTAAACAAACTAAAACCTGAGGGATGAATCAAATATTTATTGTACTACACGTGGAGTAGAATTTCTCATAATAAAAATGGAAATGAAAACAAAAATGATTGGAAATGTTTAGATACATCAGATACTATCTAGCAATAAATAAATAAATAAATAATCCAGAAATTAAATTTACTTAATAGAGTTTGCTCCATAAAATCATTTTTGACCACAATTAATGTTTTCATTGTTCCAATCAAAATGTCATATTTATAAACATGTCTTTGGAGGATCACAATAGGAGGGATAAACGTTCAGTGAGTCCCACTGGGCTGTACCTATATTTACAAATGCTGCCCATTGTTTGGGCAGGGACGCAGGCCCTCACTCACAGTCAGGATGTGTGGAATACTCAGGACACAAAACCATAAGGCCACTGGTGGGATACTGGCATAGGACATGGCCCCCACATTCACCCAGCAATGACATGGCTACCTGTCCCAGAGGAACTCCCGAGAACCACTGCTGAATTGGCAGATGTACAACATTCCCCAGGAAGCCTGGGAAAACGTGCTTAAGAAACACTGCTTTAAATATTGAGACCGTCTCCTACCTCCTTGTGCTTCTCTATCCCACCCTCTCCTCCCTGGGAATTTGCTTGTATATCAGAGTACTACCGCTCTTTCGCCAGCTTCTCCTCTGGTCTACACCATCATCATCTCTCATCTGAACTGCTGCTGTAACCTCACCAAGCAGCTTTCCCCACTCGGGCCTCCTTACAATCATTCTTCATTCTGTAGCCAGAGGGATCTCTCAAAAACATAAGTCAAATTATGTTTCCCTGCTTAAAACCATTCAATGGTTCCCTATGGCACTTAGAATAAAGCATAAAATCCTTATCCTGGTTTACAAAACCCTTTACATTCTGACCCTGTCTA
The DNA here is from genome assembly GCA_004027555.1 of Craseonycteris thonglongyai. Lineage (NCBI taxonomy): Eukaryota > Metazoa > Chordata > Mammalia > Chiroptera > Craseonycteridae > Craseonycteris > Craseonycteris thonglongyai. The sequence goes on along the minus strand of PVKE010009684.1, from coordinate 5,247 downwards.
CTTCATCCGCATTAGCCCTCCCCGCCCTCCCATCTCTTCCCTCACTCCTCCCTCACTGCCTTCCTTCTGTCCCTGTTCATTCCCAGCTCGCATCCTTTGCACTGGTCGTTCCCTGTGCCTAGAGGACTCTGTTCCTTGATCTTGTCCTGGTTGGCTCCCTCTTGACTTTCAGATCACAGCTTAACTATCATGTCCTTGACGTGGTCTTTTCTGATCAACACCCCACCAGACCAAGAACCCAGTCACTGGTGTTCCATCCTATTTCAATTCTCGGCACAACGCTGCATTTATTTCCATTTGCCGTATCTGATCTTTACATGATTAAGCTCTAAGGACAGGGACTGATTTTATCTTTTTCATGCTATAGCAGCACACAATATATGTTAGTAAATACAATGTATGGGTAGATGGGTGAATGACTGAGCAACTGAACAAATGAAGTACCTTAAAGTGGCTGATATTTGAGGAGCAAGAGTGCTGGGGATACCAAAGAGAAATGAATTGAGGATCCTCCTCTTCTCAACCCAAGACCCTCCTCACAGTCCCCCTTTCCCTTAGGAAGCCTGCCCCGTCCACACCGGCTTCACCCACGAGCTTCCGGAGCAGTGACTGACGTTGGCAGCTGCCCTTCAGTCTGCAGTGAACTCACGTCCGATCCTGCCGCTAGCCTGCATTACCTTCCATACGATATTGCTCCGCTTCATTGCTCTAGACTGGATGTCCCCAACCACCGTCATCTCCTCGCAGGTTTGGCTACATTTTTTGTAACCTTGAGTTCCTAGCAGGCAACCAATAAGTAGTTCATAAACCACAGGAGTTCAGGGCTGGCAGTGATCCAAGAGGTCATCTTCTGGAAACACCACTATAAATAAGGGAGCTGAGACCTAGACCTGAAGCGATTCGCCCAAGGTTGTGTGGCCAGCCAGACACAAGACTGCTCCTCAAAGTTGTGTCCTATGTCCCAGGCCACTGTGCCCTCCACTGTGTCTGTGGAGACCCTGTTAAATGTGCCGATTTCTGGGCACCTCCCTCAGACAGGTGACAAGGCCCCAGAGTCAGATGCCCAAAATGGCTGTGGTAACAGTGGCCCAATGGCCTAAAAATGGTGCTGCCTCTGTAACCTAATGTTAGGATGAACCCTATGAAATTGCCAACATTCACCAGCTTTTGATGTACAAAATGGCAATTTCAAATAGTTCAACCTAATAATTTTCTCTTGGATATTACGTGTTAAGTACTACAGAGGAAAAGACCCAGAAGAGTGATGAAAAAAAAAAATTTAAGTCTGATAAGAATAATCAATAGACTCCCAAGTGGAAATTATATGAATATAAGGAAGGCTTTCTTAACTGGACCAAAAGCTGCTCTGAGAGGCCAGGTTGGGTTTGGGTAGAACTGGCCAGAGCCAGTTCCTTGTCACTGAAAAGGTTGTGCACAATCAGGAAAGTCCTTCAAGATGGCATGTCCAGAGGGGCATCTCTCACCAGGGACCACCTGAGGCACTTTACATGTATTAACTCCTCCTTACAAGTCTCACTAGGTCAGTGCTATCCTGTTCCCACCTTACAGATAGGGAAACCGAGGCAGGGAGGGGGTCAGGGACTAGCCCAGGGTTGTGCGTCAGGAAGTGATGGAGACCGCACCCTCATCTGCTAGCTCTTCAGATGTTCTGAGGGAAGTCAGGTAACCACTCAGCAGACTTTGGAAAGCCATCCCCAAGGGTGGACCTGTGAATAAAAAGGAAATTCGGGCAGAGGGGCACCTCCCCACAGCGTCGCTGTCCTCAAGCATGCTCCTCCTCCCTCTCTTGGTCAGGCTCACACGGCTGCTGGGGGGCATGTAGGGGTGGGCCCAGGAGTTAGGGACTATGAACCCCTACAGATGACACACCTGGTATGCACCAGGCACTTGTCTAGCCACAGAAGACATCACGTCTGTTGCTCTCCTCTAACACCCTAGAAGTAGGTAGAGCCCCCTATTTTATAGACAAGAAGACTGAGTCACAGGGCAGGGGCCTGGCCTTAGCTGGTCAGTGACAGAGCCAGGGTTGGAAGCCGAATCTAATTCCAGAAGCTCCTGCTCCTTCCACAAAACCACAGAGCACCCATGCAATGTGGCTGCAGGCTAAAGCTCTCTCTTCCCTATTCGTCGGTAGATGTCTGTGGGGCCTGAGAGGCGAGTGGAGCGAAAGCGGAGGAAGGGCGTTTTTTAGTCCTTAGTTGTGACTGTGCATGGCACGCACCTCCTGCAGCCTCAGCCCCCACGGTGAAGCTGGCCGCCCAGCGTGTCTTATCCCAGGCAATTTCCACATCTTAGGCCCCATCCAAAGCTATAAAGAGGAACAAGCAACGCACCTTTTCCAGTTTAATTGATCATCAAACTTGGGAAACCATGAGAGCTTAAGAATATCCAACAAATAAAAGGGAGCCTCCGAGGCTCCTGAAACTTGTAACATCTAGACCTAGCCCGGGGCCCACCCACTGTCCTCTTCCCGTGAGGTCAGCTGGGGCATTAGCTGTCAGCTCCTGGGTGAGACCTGCTTCTGCACAAGCCCCAGAGCAGCCAGCTCGTTCTCACTCCTGCCATGCACGGCAGGGACAGCTGTTCTTTCCGTTGTGTGTCTGGTAATGATATCGTTTACCTTACGGGTTCCTTGGGCTGGCTTTTGTTTTATATGCTCCAGGAGTTCTCAGTTAGCCTCTCCTCCACCATCTGCTGATGAAAAATGATGGCATTCATGATAGCAATGACAGGGGGTCCTTTCCCTCTTTACTCAGAACCAGTGAGAAGGGACCGGGAGCCCGGCTGCAGACCAGAGTTGCTGTTTCCCTGCTGTCCACAGACCAGAGCCAGACAAGGAGGTGAGGGCTCACCCATCCTATTGGAGTGGAGACGCCACCTTTCTGGGGCTGAGCGGCCAGCCCCAGCTCAGGATGCCCCCTCTGCTGAGCTCTGCCTGGCAAACCCCAGGTCACCCCATTCAGCTTGCAGGATGTCTGCGTGACAAGGGTCCTGGCCTGAGTCGTCTCAGCTTTGCCCATGGATGTGAGAGCAGCCCAGCCTAGAAGGTACTGACAAGCCCAACATTCCCACTGTTTCCAAACTGTTCTTCCGGGACATTCATTAGCATGTTCAACTTAGGTGTGTCCTTGATCAAATACAATGAAACAATCCACTCCCAGGAGAAAAGAAAATATGTGTCCACACAAGTGCTTGGACACAAATATCCAGAGCAGTTTAATCTTAATCCCCTACAACTGGAAATAACCCTAATGTCCATCCATTTGTGTTTAACATTTCATACAATGGACTAGTAGTTGACAATAAAGAGGAACAAACTGCCAGTTACACAACATGACTAAACCTCAAAACAAACAACAAACATTCTGCTCAGGGAAAGAAACCAAAAAAAAAAAAAATAAACCAAAAAAAAATAAAATAAATAAAAAAAGAAACCAGAGGCACCAAAGACCACTTACTAGATGATTTCATTTATGTGAAATTCTAGGAAAGGCAAAATGATAGTTGTACGAAATAGACCAGTGGTTGCTAAAGGTCGGGAATTTGGGGAAAAGGCTGATAAGAAAGGTAGTGAGTAAATGTGGGACCGGACAGAAACGTCCACATGATTGTGCTATCGGGTACCTAAGTACATACATACATAAACCTCTCCAAACTGCACTCTTACAATGAGGGAATTTTACTGTAGGTCTATCATACTTCATTTTTTATTTCTTGTAAATCAAACAGGTTGCCTTTGAATCGCAAGACTTTTCAGAACCTTTAATATGCTGCTACGCATTTGAAATCTCCAAGAAGGAGCTACAAAGCCTTAAGTTTCTCATATTCCCTTGACAAAAGATTTAATCAAAAGTTTTTGAGAATGTCAGAAAAAAACCTTAAGGAAACAGAGAAAATGGCATTAGAGAATTACCAGTCTGGATACAGCATTGCCCTCTTCAGCGTCTTTCTTTTAAACTCGAACACCCTTGAGAAAGGAAGCACATTCACACGTCCCATGACATCTATAGAGGCTGCAGTTTGTAGGCAATTGCCTGCAGACAGGAGGACCAGGTGTTAGCATGAGGATACTGGGTGAGGAAGAGGGTGCTAAGAGCAGACAAAGGAGCCCTTACCGGGTTCCCTGCAAGCTGTGGCCACTCATCCATCCATCTGTCCATCCATCTGTCCGTCTGTCCGTCCGTCCATTTATCCATCCATCCATCCACCCACCCACCCTGTGAGTCACTCTGCCAAGTGCCAGGGAAATGGTCCTGCATGGTGCCCACCCTCCCGAAGCTCGCAGCCTTGCCCACGCTTGTCAAGAGCTGTCAGAGCCAGGGTCGCACTGCTCATGCTGTCCTCCACCAGGCCCTTCCCCGGCTCCCCACTGTCCTTCCCCAGCAGCAGAGTGGGACGGCACTGTCACCTGCCTCCCGCCAGGGCCAGCATGCTCACCAGTTCTAACCAGCAGGTCGCCCCGCACTCACCGATCACCAGAAGGAATTCGGCGCCCACCCAGGGAGCTCTGGCAGGTGGCAGCAAAGGAAGCAGGTCTTCCACCTCATTTCACCTCCAGCCACACTTCGCTTCTCCCCACCCTCGCTGGGCCCGCCCATGGCTGAGTCAGGGGGAAACCAGCCGAGGGAGAGCAGCACAGAGGGGGGTGCGTGGCGCATGCCTGCTCTGCTGAGTGGCTGAGCTCCGGTCCAGCTCTGTCCTCGCCACCTGCTCCCCTCCGGCCGCTCTCAGGTCTACACGGCTGCCTGGCTCCTTCCAGAAACAGGTGTCTGCAGGGAAGCCGACCACAGATCCAGGATCGGCCCCTCGTCTGCTGTTTTCGGAAACAGCCCTTAATTGCTGCTCTCTGCTCTTTTTTTATTTTTATTATACTCCCTCTGCTGTACTTTATATCCCCATGACTACTTTTCAGATAATTTTCTTAGTTTTCCATTACAGTTGACATACAATATCCTATTAGGTTTAGGTATACAACAGTGATTAGACATTTATATATTATAACTCTCCCCATAAATTTAGTACCCATCTGACACCATACATAGTTATTACAATATTAGTCACTATATTCCCTATGCTGCACTTTACATCCATGTGACTATTTTGTAACTACCAATTTGTACTTCTTTTTTTTTTTTTTTTTTTTTTTTTTTTTTTTTTTTTTTTTTTTTTTTTTTTTTTTTTTTTTTTTTTTTTTTTTTTTTTTTTTTTTTTTTTTTTTTTTTTTTT
>PVKE010009683.1:0-44189 GCA_004027555.1 Craseonycteris thonglongyai | reverse complement strand
AGAGAGAGACAGAGAGAAGGGGGAGGGCCCAGAGCAGTCTCCATAGTTGACAGCATTAGTTTTCCATATAGTTTCACTCCACAGGTGGGCACAGGGCTGCGCAGGGCAGGAACTGGGCCTGGAGCCTCCCACATAGGCCCCAGCAAGAACTGAACTGGGGGCACACCCCAGTTCAGCATGTGGGTCTACATGAGCCAGACCTGGGATTCGATCCTCCGGCTCTGGGGCTGCAAAGCAAGTGCTTAACCCACTGAGACATCCTGTCTTCCCTGGCAAAGGTTCTTGCGGCCCGTGAGGGAGGCCCCCAGTTCAGTTCCTGCCTCATGTGGCCCCACATCCACCTGTGTGGAAGAAATCATTTCATAGCTAATGATGTACAACTATGGAGACTGCTCTGGGCCCTCCCCCTTCCCTCTCTCCCCCCACCCCTACTCGTAAAACAATAAAATAAATATTAAAAAAAGAAAAAGAATTTCAGGTCTGAGCTCTGTGAAACTGAGGGATATCAAGAATTTCAGGCCCTACAGTTCTACATCTTTGCTTAATTTCTAGAGTCCTAGAAATGGGTATTTTCCACTGTGACGTCAGCAGTGTTGTAGTGTCTGTGAGAGAGGAAGTGGTTCCCTGAGAGTCTCACGCTGCTTGGCTGGAAGTCCATCACCAGTCTTCCTTGATTTGAGCATCAGAATTTGGTCATATATTGATGAAAGGCTCTGCGTTCAATGAAAGGGGACACTGGTACTTTAGGAAAGTACCGGTATCCAATCTTTCTCGAAGGACTATCATTCTGCTTAGAAGGTTTCAAGTGTATCAATTCTGTGTGCAGACAGGATAGAGAGGAATACACAAAACCCAGAAGAAAAGCCAAATGCTATTATTCTAAAACCTTAACCCACGGTTTTCCCCTCTGGGTGATTTGGTTTAAGGGATGATTATTATTTGTCTTCATATTATTCTATACTTTAGAAATTCCTATGAAAAACTTGTATCATTTAGTCAGAAGAATAAAAACTAATTAAAAAAAATTTGCTGACAATTGACAGTGATAATTTCAAGGCGTGACAATGTGCTGTTACCAGATATTAATAATCTAGCCAGGAATCATTTATTAAAGAGGAAACATAGTTTAAGAGAAAATACAATGATTTGGGGAGTAATATCTGTGTCTTAACTCTTAACACAGCACTTTATCTTACTTTTGAGTTTTAGTTTCCATATCATATATATATTTTAATTGTTAAGTTTATTGGGGTGACATTGGTTGGTAAAAATGACATAGGTTCCAGGTGTACAACTCTACATGACACCATCTATGTGCTGCATTCTGTGCTCACCACCCAGAGTCAGCTCTCCTTCCATCACCATGTATTTGATGCCTCCTCCCTATTCCCCTCCTCCCCTCCCAGTTCCCATGTCTTTAAAAATGGGAGTACTGAAATTGTACAGCGATGTTATAAGAATTAAATGAGGTACTACACGGAAAAGTGGCCATTTGATAAACTTCTAATAAATGTCATTTTTCCTTTTACAGCAGAAATCCAGGAAGGCAGAAGTAGCACACAGTGGTAACGTTACTGTGGGTGAACGAAGAGAAGAAAAAGGGACGTGAATGACACACAGAATAGCCGCATGGGAAACCGGGTGGTGAGCACTTCTTTAGCAAGAGAGACACAAAGGATTTCAAGATGTTGAAAAAGGCAATCACCCCTGATTTAACTCTGGTGATTTTTACCGGGGCCTGACTCATTATCTCTCTGTGTAATGAACTAATGGACTGTTTTTTCAGTGTCATTTTTTTCTTTTTCTAAAATGATTTATTTTATTGTTTTAACAGAGCGAGAGACAGAGAGAGGGGGGAGGGCCCAGAGCAGTCTCCACAGTTGTATATCATCAGTTTTCAGCATGGTTTTGTTCCACACAGGTGGACGGGGGCTGCTCATGGCAGGAACTGGGCGAACTGAACTGGGGGCCTCCCGCATGGGAAGCACACCCCAGTTCAGCATATGGGTCCACACGGGCCAGGGACAGGACTTGATCCTTGGAACCCCAGGGTTGCAAGGTGAGTTCTTAACCCATTGGGCCATCCCAGTCTCTCCCAGTTTCATTTTTTCAACCACACTTAGTCTCTACTTAATCCATATATATTCTAAAGTAACTCTACGCTTTCTACGTTTGCCCCACTCTTACTTACTCTTTTCTGTCTGATTGCTGTAAACTCTTGGGTTTTCACTTATACATTTTTGTTTTCAACACATTTTATGTACTTTTTTTCCTAAATAGTTTCAGGAATTCCACTGTGGTTATCACACATGTCATGCTTGAAGTTATATATTTTTACTTGCTTCTTTTAGTTTTGGTATCAGCATACATCTGTGAACCTTACCTTTTAGAAATAAATTGGTCTTTATAATGAAAGATTCTATAGTATATAAACTTATGCTATGTTTATATCTTTGTGAGGATGAATGTAGCTATATATTTAATATGAACATGCATATAAATAGGTATGTATGTTATAATAAATTATAACATGATAAAACACTAGTTTACGCTCCGTGTAATCTAATTGCCAGTTGCCACTTGATTGGATTTCTAATTTTTAACTTCATTTTGCCAATAAAATAGCGTAAAGAGGATAGCAAAGACACTAAAATATATATTTATCCTCTACCAAATTATTAAACATATAATGAATTTTAGTCATTAAGTATAGTTTTTAAAATTTAATAGATATTATTTAGATGAATATTTCAGACTTCACAATTCTGAGTATTTAAAGGGGAATTATCTGTGTGCTGTTTTACAGAATTCCTGCCATCAGCGACGAAGGTGAAATAACACTTTCCGAATCTATCATGTCCTGCAAAACCCGCAGGATGAGAAATTCGGCTGCTGCTTCTGCGGCAGTAGAGGTGGAGTAAAAACTCTCCATTATGTTCCTCAAAGGAAAAAGAAAATAAACCGCACTCTGCAAGGTGAGTTTCTTTCCTTTCTGGCAAGCAAGAAAAAAAGAGAAAAAAATAGCCACAGAAAAACTGTGACTGCTTTGTCATCTCGGTGACACCGCTACAGAGCAGCGAGCTTCCTCATCCGTGATGTCCCCGATGGCTGGGTCCCCGTGAAGTCACCGGAGAAGGAGCTGCAGACCTAGGACTTCTGCCCATCATCCTGACAAGGCGTAATGTCCGATCTTGTTTGCATCTGCCTTCCCCTTCCACCCGGAGCCTGCCTCACGACTGGTGGTCTGCTTGTGCAACACAGATGTTCCTCTCGCTCGCTCCCCTCTGCAGCCTTTATTTTTCAAGTAGCATCGCTGAGCATATGTTTCCATGTGCGCCTCTTCCTGCCTTCTCCCAACACCTTCTTGTGCTACATAAACAATCGTCATCGGCCCCCTCAGATCTGGGGGCTGCAGAGACGCTCACAGATGTCGAGTTCCCTTTCAGTCAGTTTGCCTCTGGTGAGGGCAACCTTCAGATCATGTGCGCTTTCCTTCTGTATTGCAGCCGCCTCGGAACGCATAGGCCCCCGCCCCACTCCTTTCAACTCAGTTTCCTTCTGTGACCCCAGCATGTCCTCCTCCCCTTTCTTCTGCGTCTCGCTTTGTACTAACTCTCCAGATGGGATCAAGGAGGAGCTTCCCCTGCTCCTTGCTCTATTCTCCTTACAGCTGTTTGCTTTGCAGGAACAGGAAGAGATGAACACACAGGACACCGTTTTTGACAGGGATGGGTGCACCCACCTCTAGCTCTCTGATTTGTTTCTTTGACGTTTGACTTTGTTTTTTTTCAATTCTCACATTTCACTTAGTCTGTTTCTATGTGGTAGCTGCCAGGTTTTAATTATTTTCCCATTGTTTGCTACTTCATTACGAAGAACGATGTGATGGCTAAATGCACCCAAGTACCCGAGGGCTGTCCGGAAAGTATCCAGCCATGTCACCATTCTCATTTTGTTGTCAACGACTGGATGTTTCCTAGGCAGCCCTCGTATATCGCGTGAAATTACATATAAGTAAACAATCAGGGAGGGTGGCCGTGTTGCTATCACTTTTTTCTTTTGTAAAAGGAATCTTGGTTTCTGTTTCACATTTACTCAACACATACTAGTTCAGCATGTACTATATAACCGGAATTCCTCTGAACATGAGCATTAGGGTTGTAAACAAAACAGAAAAGGTGTCCCTACTCAAGGAATTCACATTCTGGTGTGAGAGACAGGTAATAAACAAGCATATGAAAAATTGAGGGAAATCTGGGTGATAAACAGGAGCCTGGGGAAGCCGGGATGGCTCAGTGGGTTAAGCACTCACTTTGCAGCCCCGGGGACCGAGGATCGAATCCTGGCCCCGGCCCGTGCAGACCCATATGCTGAACTGGGGAGTGCCCCCAGTTCAGTTCTCACTGGGGTGAGACCCCGGCCCAGTTCCTGCCCTGTGCAGCCCTGCGCCCACATGTGGAATGAAACAATGTGGAAAAATCAGTGATGTGCAACTATGGAGACTGTTCTGGGCCCTCCCCCTTCTCTCTGTCTCTGTCTCTGTCTCTGTCTCTCTCTCTCTGTTAAAAACCATTAAAAAAAATAAAAAACAGGAGCCTGAAGGGTGAAAATCTGGATGATGGGAATTCTAGACGCAGAGGTCAGTCCACCTACTGAATGACAAGCGTGTTGGTGCCCTTGAGAAATAGAAGGGAGGTTTGGTAACACTAGCTACGAGATCATTGTCAAATCATTTCCATTGATCTAAAAATGCACTCATTTAACACATATGTATTGAACATCTATTATGTGCCGAAGCATAAAATCACTACCCTAAAGGAGTTTGGATTTTGCAGGGAGAGAGCAGACGGTTACTCACACAATTACATAAGATAGTTGTTAGACGGTGATAAAGGCTGAAGAGAAAATGAAAGCAGGAAAGGGATATAGGCCTGGTTTATGACTTGTGCCGCATCATGATTAATAACGTCCCCGTTGACAAATTGTGCCAACGACAGGGTTAATCTAGGCATTGGTAATGTTACGTTTGAAGACAGTGCAGTTCTCTCTAGCATAGCCTGGGGAGACCTCTCCAAGGCAACGACATTTAGGTGAGACCCAAAGGAGGCAAAGAGGGAAATAATGCAGCCATCGTGGGGACACTCCAGGCAGGAGAGCACAAAGAACAAAGGCCCTGAAGTGCGTTCATACCTGATGTGTTTAAGGAACACAGTAGACGGGACGCACAGTAAGAGAGGTTTGAGGATGACAGCGGACGTGGATGAGAACTGAGAGGGAAGTGGTGGTTGGGTTGGGCCAGTGAGGTGGAAGCCATTATAGAATTTTCAGCAGATGAAGAACTTGATCTGGTTTATATTTTCACAGAATGCTTTTGCCTGATGTGTAGAGGATAGATAGTAGGGGAGAAAGACTAAAAGCAGGGAGACTAGTTAAGAACTTATAATTGGGGAAGACGGGGTGGCTCAGGGTGTTGAGCAGTTGTCTTGTAGCCCTAGGGTCCGAGGATCAAATCCCAGCGCTGGCCTATGAGGACCCATATGCTGAACTGTGGTGTGGCCCCCAGTTTGGTTCTCACCAGGGTGAGCTTCCCATGTGAAGGCCCCTGGTTTGGCTCCCGCCCTAGGTGTGCTTCCCATGTAGGTGGCCCCCAGCTCGTAGGAATGTGTCTCACATGTGGGAGGCCCCGGCCCAGCTCCTGCCCTGCCAGCTCCAAGCCCACCTGTGGAATGAAACTATGTGGAAAACTAATGTATAACTATGGAGACTGTTCTGGGTCCTCCCCCCTCTCTCTGTCTCTCTCTCTGTCAAAAACAATTTAAAAAAAGAACTTATAATCATTCAGGCTAGAAATGTTGGCGGTTCAAAATACATTGGTAACAGTTGACGGAATGAGTGATGGCTGGCTTCCTGAATACATAGATATAAAAGAAACAATGAAGCAAATTCTTCCTTTGAGGCCAGGGCCACTGGGCCTCTGGAGTAATGGGTTACTTTTGTTCACTGAGATGGAAACGCTGTGAGGTGAGAGGAATTTTGGTGGCAAATTCAGGATCTCAGTTTAGACACATTAAGTTTGAGATGTCTATTATAAGTATTAGATATCCATGTGGATATTAAGTAGGCAGAAAAGATTTGGAGAATCGTTACTCTGTAGACAAATAAGCGCCACGAGACTAGATAAAATCCCAAAGAGAAAGAGAATAGGAATAGAAAAGGAAAGATGTTCAGGGACTGATCTGTAAGCCACTCCTATGTTTAGAGGAAGTGTAGAAGAATCATCAAAAAAGATGAATTCAAACAGGTTGAAAACAATCCTCATATGGTAGAATTATGAATATTTTTTCTCCATTTTTCCTATTTTCTAAAATAAATACTGTTTTTGTTTCAAACCGATTTCATGTGCTCTAGTCTTTGACTAACTTCTATGCATGACAAATTTTTCTCTTTTGGTATAGGTGTGATTATAGGCATTCATTGGGAGATACTTCAAGCGTTGGGAAAAATGGATAGCTACACGTAAGAGAATAAAACTGGACCCCTACCTTACACCTTTCACAAATATCAAATATAAATAAATGGATTAAATACTAGAACATAAGACCTGAATCTACAGAAGTTCTTTTAAAAAAACATAGGTAGTAATCTCTTTGAAATCAGCCTTGGCAATGATTTATTTTTTATTTGACATCAAAAGCAAAGGCAATAAAGAAAAAAAATAAACAGGTGAGATTGCATCAAGCTAAAAAGGTTTTGAACAGCAAACAGAATCAGCAAAATAAAAAGGAAACATGCAGAATGGGAGAAAATATATACAAATCTTGTATCTGATAAAGATGAACATTCAACACATATAAAGAACACATACAATCAGTAACAACAACAAAAAACAACGTGTTAAAAAATGGGCAAAGGACTGGAATAGACATTTTTTCAAAGAAAACACAAAGGCTTAACAGGTACGTACAATGCGCTCAGGACCACTAGTCATCTGGGAAATGCAAACCAAAACCATAACAAGATCACTTCATGGCTGTTAGGATGGTGATTTTCATAAAGAGAAGAGACAAATATTGGTTGTGGAGAGAAAAAGGAACTTTCGGACACTGTTGGTAGAAATGCAAATTGGTGCTACCACTATGGAAAACAAACAGTATGGAGGTTCCTCAAGCAATTAAAAACGTAACTGTCATGTCATATAACAATTACACTTCTGGTTATATATCCAAAGATAATGAAATCACTATCTTGAACGAGTTATGCATCTCCCTCCATGTTCATTGTAGCATGGTTTAGAGTAGCTAAGACACGGATGCAGCCTAAAGATTCATCGGTAGATAAATGGATATAGAAAATGTGAGATTACACACACACACACACTCAGGAATATCATTCAGCCATAAAAAAGGAACCCTGCTATTTGCCACAATATTAATGGACATGGAGGACATTCAACTAAGTGAAATAAGTCAAAGACAAATACCTTATGATCTGACTTATATGTAGAATCCAAAAAAACCAAACTGACAGAGACATAGAACAGATTGGTGCTTGCCAGATGCAGAGGGTCAGAGCTACAGTGAAGGAGGTCAAATGTACAAGCTTCCAGTTATAAAATACAGACGTCACGGGAAGTTAATGTACAGCCTGGGACTAAAGTGAACACTCTTGTATTGTATATTTGAAAGTTGCTACGAAAGTTAAATCTTAATGTTCTCAACACTAGGAAAAAACTGTAACTGAGATGAGGGACATTAACTAAACATGTTATGGTAACCATTTTGCAGTTTGTGGTAACCATTTCGCAGTTTGGAAATGTAGCAAACCCCATGGACATCTAAAACTCACACAGTATTACATGTCAATTACAGTCCAATGAAACCAGAGGAAGCATGAAATAAAAATAAAAAATAAAAATCAGGAGTTGGCAATGTAGGACAACTTTACTTGATCCAGTTCTTTATTGATTAGCTGTAGGTACCCTTCATTGTTGAATAATCAGGCATATTTTCCTTTTTGGGGGCTCTTAGGAGGAAGGAGGATATGAATTTAGATCTCTGTGTCCTGAGAATTTACATGAGAATCATGTCTCAAACCAACAGCAAGAGAGTAAAGAGGAGGATCTTGCTTTACAGCAACTGTCATCAGTTTTGGCTCAAATAAACTGTTCTAAAAATTAAAAAAAAGAAAAGGAGTGATGAGGGTAGAAAAGAGGTATAGATGTAAGATGTTGGGGGAACCAGAAGTAACGAAAGCAATGACTGAGTTAAGGGGAGAGGAGGCATTCAGGATGAATAATGCAAAAGATATTATTTATAACCATGGCTGATATGATGCAAGGTAAATCTAAGAATAGTATTCGGAGAGGACAAACACATTTATATAGCCGTGGAGCAACAGAAAAGAAAATTGAAATAAAAAACTCAGATGATCTTTTCATCACACAGGGGGTCATACTTTTTCAGTTGTGATATTATTTGTAGTTTTCTACCAGTTCTAATAAAAAAAAAATATGATTACCAAGTGAGCATCTTTGAAATTGGAGGTATCTGTATGGAAGTAGATATATGTACAAATGTATATATCTATCTATAATCTACAATATCAAACTATATATATAAACATTTTAAAAGATGCTACCTATGTATTACTTTTCAAAGTTTAATTACAGTAGCAATCTGTAATATAATGTTTGCTCAAAAGGTGGCAATAATCACATGAATGCTTGTGTCTCCATGTGACAGCCAGGACAGTCAAAGGCAATGGCGGAAGCACGGTTGTCATTCAAGGAGTACAAGACCATTTTGAAGTGTTCTTTAAAATTTGAGAATGTTGTGGAAGTACAATGACAATGGAGGTGTGAATCTGCAACAGAACCTCCAACATGCCTAGCAATTGCACACATGCATGATCAGCTTGAAACACACGGTCGGTGGAAATGGCATATGCAGTGGTACAAGTGGACAGTTTGGTTAACGTTGCTCAAGCAGTAGTTTGACTCATCAGAAGTGTCTGGGTGCTGATGGTCGCCACTTTGAGTACCTCTTGTAATCGCAGAAGTCAAACGTGACTTGTATTCATCTTTTGTTATTGGCATATATTATTACCGTTTTAATATGGTGTTTTCCTTTCTTTATATGCACATACATTTTTTTTTGGAGGGGCATCCTCTGTGATGTCCATTCTTTTCCCAGAGAGGATTTAAGGTACATGTGTGTGCTTCATCTCCATAACCCTAATTATGGCCTCTAATTTTTTTAGGTCTTTGAAAGACACTGTGCCTATTCTCCTTGTCAGAGAAAGCCAACAATATCTGCTATAGTGACAGTCAGACAAGTATTGTTAGAGCTTTTGTATGTTTCTTATTGATTGAGGAACTAAGCAGAGTCAAGTCCATTCGGGCAGCCTTAGTGAAATGTATAGCTGCTAATTTATATATTTGATGATTCAAATCATTTTACGATTTGAAAATTTATTTACTTATACAGCCTCGTGAAGTTACAGATGAAAATCACATTTGGGTCACCGGGATGGCAGCATGTTGAGCGCTCTTCTTTCAGCCCCGCGGTCCAAGGATTGAATCCTGGCCCTGGCCCATGCGGACCCATATGCTAAACTGGGGTGAGCCCCCAGTTTGGTTCTCCCTGGAGCAAGACCCTGGCCCAGTTCCTGCCCTGCATGGCCCCTCCCCCACCTGTGGAATGAAACTATCTGGGAAACTAATGATACACAAGTATGGAGACTGTTCTGGGTCCTCCCCCTTCTCTCTGTCTCTGTCTTTCTGTCAAAAACAATAAAATAAATTTAAAAAAAATCAAATTTAGTGATACATTGAATAAACCATTTTAATCAAAATCACCCTGTTCTTTTCTTTTATCACATGTGCCAAGTTCTATTATGACAGATACATTCATTTTATTTGTTTAGTATCTTTGTTCCTTACTAGACTATAAGTTCCATGAAGTCAGGGGTCATGCTTTCGTTCATCACTGGAAACCTAGGAAATTGTACACTACTCAATAAAAATATAATGATAAATAAATACATAAATTTTAATGACATTTTTTAAATTGGCAGTGACTTTGGAAATCCAAGATATGTCATTATCGTCCTCACATGCCAAAGTGAAGTTCATTTCACATTTCTGGAAATTTCTATTTTAGAACATTGTTTGTGTTTTCTGAGGTGTCGCTGGCCACATAGAGAGTCCTGTTGCCTGATCACTGTGTCCTAAATTCCCTCAAACAGCATAGACCTCCTTCATCAACCTTTCACAAAATGTAGTGAACACAAAATTTTAGCAGTTTGATGCTGGGTAAGTTTTGAAAAACTCTTCTGTGGAAAAGTTTACCCTAATTTTGCCCCAATTACACATTCAAACACAATATTTCTATTGATATTGTTTCCTCCATCGCTAGTATCATCTGCTTGTTGTGTCATTGGCTAGTGGATAAAACTCGTTGGCACACGTGGGCTAGATACTGCTCCCTCAGCCCCAATGCTCAGCAGCTCCTAGTAAAGCTAGTACAGGAAGGGTGATGTTTAACCTTAAGATCCCTTAGATGCATCAATTCATCTGAAATACTCTTAGCTCTATCATCCCAGGTGCCCCCCATCGGCTGAAGATTCTGGAAAGTGGGACCATTGATTGATCTAGTACAGGTTTTCCAGTTTAGAGTTGATTTCTTTCTCCACATGCATTCCTAGAGTCAAAACGTTATTCGTGAGTTTTGTTTTGGTTTTGAGTTCTTGGGCAGTTTCTTATTGATGTCTTCTTACGAACATTATCCTAGAACTTGGACATAAGAAAAAAAAATGATTGCAGTCATTTCAGTATGTCAGAAAAGTGCTTCTCACTCTTGAACGTGAACCTGAATGACCCCATTCTGTTTTCTATGTTTTGTTCTTTAACATGTTTAGACTCAGTGCACCCGGGGAGGGGGCCCAGGCTCTGAATTTCAAACAGCCCCCAGGGGACAACCGTGCTGCAGGACAAAGCCACACATGTTGAACAGCAAGGGGCAGGGGCGGATTGTTGATGGCCCTTGGAAGAGGCTGCGTCATTTTCTAGGGCAGTGGTTCTCAAACATGTTACACACAAGAATCACCAGAGGAGGTTTTATAGATCCTGCTGCTCAGGCCTAACTCCATTTCCAATTAAATCAGCATACCCAGGGTAAGACCTAATTGCCAGTGTTTTTAAAACCTCCCCAGCTGTTTCTAATATGCTCTCAGGGAATACAGCTTTGTTTGCACAACTGATTAGGGCCATTTTGCAGTTGGGTAAAACTGGTAAGGTGTGATGGGTTTTATTGTGCTGTAGGACTTGAACCAACTGGGTATTTGATTTCAGCTTTTTTCTCCTGCTCCTGATAAAAATATTCAGTTTCTTCATTTTTTGAAAATATTTATTTTATTGTTTTTGACAGAGAGAGACCGAGAGAGATGGGGGTGGGGGTGGGGGTGGGGGCAGAGCAGTCTTTACTGTTGCACAACATCAGTTTTCGACACGGTTTTGTTCCACACGTGTAGGCGTGGAGCCGTGCAGGGGGGAAGGAGGCCAGGGGCCTCCCACATGGGAAGTTTCCCCCAGCAGAAGCTGACCTGGGGGCTCCCCACATGGGAAGCACACCGCAGTTCAGCATATGGGCCCACATGAGCCGGGGGTGGGACTGGGATTTGATCCCCCGACCTCGGGTCTGCAATTGAGCATGTAACCCATTGAGCCATCCCAGCTTCCACAGTTTCTTAAACTTTAAGAAATGCCTTTGTCATCATTAATGAGTTAAATATAACTTTGGCATCATGCTTGAACGAGTTTTGTTTGTTTTTATCCAATCTATTACCATAATTACTCAACTAGTAGCTATACTTTCTGTTTTGTGTAACCAGGCAGCCCATAGTTCGTGGAAGCTGGAAACAGATACATTATAATAATTTCATACATTGTTTTTGGGGTCTCCCTATACCTCCAACCATGCTTCGTACAACCCTCCTCAAACCAACACTGGATGAGTAGTTCAGTAATTGGGGACCTGCTTGATCTTAAAGTACACTTCCGGAGAGGAGGCGAACGTACGGACCCATGCCAATTCCCCATCCTTTAGTAGAAGGTTCTGTCTTTTCTGTACAAGCATAACCACTCTCTGGTTTGAAGTAGGAGTTGCTCTCCTGCCCACGGGGGAAGAGTTGGTGGACTCCACCCACAAGGGCTCCCCAATCATCCAGATGACTGATGGCTCCTGGTTGCAAGCTGTCAGCCAGCCTCTGAGGGGCTACCTGTAGCAGACGACATGGGCCCACTCAGGGATCAAGCCTGTGAATCCGGCTTCATCAGCTCAGGGATCGTAGCAGACGCATGAACCTGCCACTTTATCAGCTGCTCGCTTTCCCTGAACGTTCCGGTCCTCAAACTGTCCTGCTTCTTTGCTAGCAAAGGAAAAAAGAAAAACTGCGTTAGAGATTAGTTTAAAATATATTATAAAATTTAATGAAAAATCACTACAAGGATATTTAAATGTTAGAAATAAAAACATAAATAAGGGCATTTAGCCTAACTAAGGTTGAGTTCATATTATCCTTTCTTTTTAGGCCTCCCCTTTAATATGACCTTTCAACTTAAAAAAAAAAGTATGTTTTACTTATGTAGTTATATTTAGTGCCAATTTTATTTTTTATCTTTTAAAAATATGTATTTATTAAATTTGCTGACATCGGTTAGCAATATTATATAGGTTTCAAGTGTACAAATCTATAATACATCATCTGTATATTGCATTGTGTGCTCACCACCCAGAGTCAGTTCTTCCATCACCATGTATGTGTGTGACACCCACACCCTCACGCCCTGCCCTCTGGTAACCACTACGTTTTTGTCTGTGTCCATGAATTTATGTTTCTTTATCTATATTTGTCTTGTTCCTTTGTTGCTTTCAGTTTTGTATCCCACAAATGAGTGAACTCGTATGGTTCTTGAGGTTTTTCTGTCTGATTCATTCCACTTAGCACGATAATCTCAAGATCTATCCATATTGTCGTCAATGGCACTTTTCATAACGTACAGTAAATCCGTAAACTTGAAGGATGACTTATAAAGCAATGACCTGTCCCAGATGAAAGTTTTTTCCTTCAATTTTGTTCCTTTGGAAGGTTGTCCATCTATTCTGAAGATGTAATTACTTAAAATATGTTTTAGAACAATTTTGGATTTAAAAAACATATATAATTTTGTTTCAAACTAATTTTATGTGTTCTATTCTTTGGCTGTCTTCTACCATGATGTCTTCATCTTTTGGTACATGTATGATTGTAGGAATTCACTGGGAGACACTTCAAGTCACATCTGTTGAGGAAGATGAGGTTTTAAGTAGTTTTGATTAACTTTAGATAAGATACATTATGTGATAATAACAAAGCTGTTGTCCTCAAGTGGCTTCTAAATTGGTCTAGAAGGCTCTTCCCCAATAGGAGTTTCAAAATGTTTTAAGAAAATGGAAAAGTTAACAGCATAAGTAAAATTTGTCATGAAGGGTATTATTGTTTTTTATCAACTTTCTGGAAGTATTTATATTTTGCTCTGTTTTGGTTTTGACTCAGTATTCATAGGCAGAATATTTGGGCACCTTTCTAAAAATAGTAATGACATGATCGGTTCTAATTAAGTAAATATATACATATTTTGCTGTAATTGATTGTTTTGAAAGAAACAAGGTCACACGCTTAGACTCAGAGAAAAAGGAAGACACAGAAAGATGAATTTTACAATTTAATGCTTGAAAGATCGGTTTTCTTTATTTTTACAGCAAATATTCATTTTATATATATATATATATTAAAGACTTATTTAATTCTTCTTGACAAAGGGAGAGAGATAGAGACAGACAGAGACAGAGAGAAGGGGGAGGGCCCAGAGCAGTCTCTATAGTTGTACATCATCAGTTTTCAACATAGTTTCATTCCACACAGGTGGGCGGGGGCCATGCAGGGTGGGACCTGTGTCGGGGCCTCCTGCATGGGAGGCATGCTTCCTCGAAACAGGGCCCAAGCCTGGGGCTGGTGGGGGGTGGTGGTGAGAACCAAACTGGGGGCCTCCCACATGAGAGGCACGTTTCAGTTCAGCATATGGGTCCACATGGGTAGGTTCTGGGATTTGATCCTTGGTCCCCAGTGCTGCAAGGCAAGTGCTTCACTGGCTTAGCCATCCCAGCGTCCCCCATTATATTTTTGTATATTATTATTTTTTCATGATTATGAAAACATAACATGCATGCATCTTCCATGAGCCATAAGCAAATGCTTATCATCACTGAATTAGTAAATTTATTTATATTGACACTTAGTTATTAATTGTGATTAGCTTCAATATCTTTTAGGATTAAATATGTATATTAGCTCAAAATATAATTAATAATGATATAGAGAATATGTCAAATTATAATTTCCCACTAGCAGTGAAAATAACTGCCTTTTTCAAAGTGTAAACTGCCACCAAAGAAATCTGAAAGCATCAACTAAATAAACAAGGTATTTGTTTTATAGATAACCAGGTCCAAAATGGCCAGTGTATATATCGGGGGTGGCGAACCTATGGAATGTGTGCCCAAAGTGGCACGCAGAGCAATTATTTTGGCACGTGGAGCTGTGAATACCATTTAAAAAATTATTGTTTATGCCTCTTATAGACATAAAAATAATCGATACCTCTATCTCACTCGATGGGTTGGCACGCGAGTTGAGCGAGTATACTCTTATTTCATAAACTTTGGCACTCAATCGCCAAAAGGTTCGCCACCCCTGGTATATATTGTTTTTGACAGAGAGAAAGAAACAGAGAGAAGGGGGAGGGCCCAGAGCAGTCTCCATAGTTGCATGTCATTGGTTTTTCCACATAGTTTCATTCCACAGGTGGGTGTGGGGCTGCTCAGGGCAGGAATCAGGCTGGGGGTGCTCCCAAATGGGAGGTTCCCCCTGGCGAGAACTGAGCTGGGGGCCACACCCCAGTTCAGCATATGGGTCCCCATGGACCAGAGCTTGGATTTGACGCTTGGACCCCGGGGTTGCAAGATGATCACTCAACCCACTGAGCCATCCAGACATCACTACAGTGTATGTAGAAGCTTATTGGAGCTCTGAAAAATGTCTTATTTCCATTTACCCATCTTCCCACTATTTTAGTAACACTATCCCTTCTTTCCTTTCACAGAAGATCTGTCAATCACTTTCAGTCCCTGAGACTGGAGACAGATGTGGACATAACCACTTGGTCATTCAGAATATTCTATCAACACTCTGATAAGTGGCTCGGGGATGGGTCTAGGACTACAGTTGAGCCTATAAAAGTCAACTCCAGGATTTGTGTTAGCATGTTGGCCATGTGATCTTTTGCATCTAGATGAGCTAAGTTTTTTGAAATAAGAGTTTAGAACTGCCAATTGGCTGTCTGAGAAAAATGTCAATCCCAGAGAAGCAGAATATAGGACCAGGGAGAGAGATGGCTAATGGCTGCCTTAGCCCGCCTTTTTTACTTCAAAAGCAATGCAGGGGGTGCTGGGATGGCTCAGTGGGATGAGTGCTATCTTGTAGTCCTGGAGATTGAGGATCGAATCCTGGCCCCAGCCCGTGTGGACCCATATGCTGAACTGGGGTGTGCTTCCCACACGGGAGGTCCCCGGCCCAGTTCCTGCCCTGCGCAGCCCCACGCCCACCTGTGGAGTAAAACCATGTCAAAAACTAACGACCCAGAACTATGGAGACTGCTCTGAGCCCTCCTCCCCTGACCCCAGTCAAAAACAATAATAAAAATAAATAACTAAATAAAAGCAACGCATTCACTTTTTCTTAAGGTAGTTTAAGTTGGATTATTATCACGGATAAGGAAGAGTCCTGGCTACTAACGAGGAGATGATAAAATTACTGGCCATCTCATTTGTTATTAAATTAAGCACTTATAAAGACATTGACTTTGATAATGAGAAAAATAAAAAGGTCCAAAACAGTAAATGTAATCTTAGTGCCAAAACGACTAGAAAGACGTTCGAGAAAAGCAAACTACAGTTGCCTCTCCCCACGTTTAGCTAACAGAATAACCCAGGGCATGACACGCAATGTATCAGAACACACAGGCCCACGCACCGACTGCATCGGACTTACTGAGAAAGTTCATGTTGCTTTGTTGTTGTTGTGAATGAGTTTTACTTAAAATGGCAACTTGTGCTGCATCGTAGTCTTTGACTTCCTAGGTTATAAATACATGCGTTTTTCAGAGTTACACAAAATGTAAAGGATCAAAACGGACCGGCCGGAGGCAGGATATTTCTGAAGTGTCAGGGAAGTGATATGGAAAGGGGCTGGTTGCTGACCCCCACTCCCTGGATAGAAGAGTTCTTACCACTTCCTCCCAGCAACATGCCCCAGCTGCCTCATCCTTGATGTGAGGTTTCAAAGCAACGGCGTTTGAAGTTTCTGCTGTGGTCAGAAGTCTTCGTGTGGGTTGCTTTCCTACAGACATCTCCCAGTCTTCTTGAGCGGTCCAGGTTATTCTGTGTGTGTCGCTTCCCGTTGGGCACAGATATTTGAAGGTTACTGTTTTTCTGGATGCCTGTGAGTAACAGGGATGTTCTACTTCCTGCTGTCCCACGACTCCCACAAAAGAGGTGCGATTTCAAAGCATCATCTCCAGAGTATATCGTCCTTCCTTTTTGAGGAAATGAAATTATTTGGTGGGGTTTTTGTTTTGTTTTGAATTTTTGTATCTTTCAGATCCAGATTTTGTTAAATAAGGCAGAGCCTTATTTACAAAACTTCCAAGAAAGTTGGAGACCTTCAAATGCTCAGTATTGATGGTAGTATAATAAAATGATGACGTCATGGTTACAAACGCTATGAATTCTAGTTAGGAATGTGGTGTACTTGTAGGCTATTGTGAGAGCATATTTCCCACATGCTCATTTTAATTCTATTACTTTCTATTAATGCCTGGTTATTAATGGTATAGACTAAGCTGGCATTTCAGTAGCCTTCTGCTTTATTTCAATGCAATACTTACTTACCTTTAGATAATTACACCATTAAAAATCTTGACATTTTTTTCTATCTCTACACACACACACACACTATTTGAAATCCTAGCAATATCAAAAAATAAGACAAAATAATTAAAAATATCTCACCAGGCTATGACAAGTTCTCTTAGAACACTCTGAAGGTTTCTTTTGGCCTCTTGTTGCTTTCAAATTCCACTATTCCTGAAGTATTTTTTTTTTTTAATAACAGAATGGTCTCTGTACCATAGGAGCTGTGAACCATATCTCTAATTTAGCACCATTTTCTTATCTATTATTATTTATATCAAGTGTGATATCTTTGGCACTCTATTTTTTTATTGATCAATTTATTGAGGTGCCATTGGTTAGTAAAAATGATAGGCTCCAGGTGTACAATTCTACTTTCCATTGTCTTTGTGTTGCATTGTGTGCCTACCACCCAGAATTAGTTCTCTTTCCATCACAATGAATTTGGCTTCCCCTCCCTCCTCTCCTTTCTTACCCTCAGGTAACCACTAACCATTTGACAATCCATTTTAATGGGCAGGTATCAGTGACTATAATGAGAGTGCTGAAGGGCTTTGCCACAGAATGTTCCTGAATGAACCTGTCAGATCAACTTGATCATTGACATGCATACTAAACACTGATGTAAATTGAAAATAAAAATAACAGCACTTGACAGATCTAAGAGTTTAAGTGAGTTCAAATTAACCACATCCACTGACCACAAGTGACGAATGCAAGCTTTCCCCTGCAACGAAATGTGCTCCGGGGGCTCATTATGGAGAGTGGAGGAAGGAAACCCAGAGTAAATGATGCTGTGGGAGACGACAGAGTGACCGCTACTTCATAATTCTCAGCGCTGTCCTTAAAGCCGTCACATGTGCTATCATTCCTTTGTCAATTTTGGAACTATGTAAGCTTAGAATTGGATTGTGCAGTCATCTTAGAACATGCTATAGCTCCTAAAAAATATTAATCACAACAAGAATAAGTTAAGAAAAGAGTAAATAGCAAATGCCCTTTTCCATTTAAAAACTATTTAGATGTAACCAAATAACAACCTCAGTTCTCTTCTGGGCCTCTGAGAATTGATGTAATAAGTATCATCTGAATTGTTATACCTCCTTACATTGAAGGTATAAACATCTTATTTTATATGTTTCTTTACTATGTTTTGCATTGGTGTGAGAGTAGTCCCAGAAAAAAAGAACTGCCTAATATCAAGTTCATGCTGAGGACTGGCGAGTAATTGAATAAATGGGGTCTAAACTCTTCCATTTCATCAAATGTGAATATAGTTGGCAGCAGAATGCCTACTCAGGAGCAAAGCAAGCAAGGCTATTCGGCTTATTCGAAACCCATTTGAATCGAATCAGGTGAGATAGCTCATGGGCTATGATTTTACCTCTCATTCCTAAAATATAAACAGCTTTTTTTAATTGACTTTGAAGAAATGACTCAACAAAAGTCCCCTAACTAATGAACGTAGAATACACGATAAAGAAACATGAAAGGACGCCGGGATAGCTTAGCAGGTTGAGCACTTGCCTTGCAACCACGTGGTCCAGGGTTCAAGTCCTGGGCCCCAGCTCATGCAAACACATATGCTGAACTGTGGTGCAACTGGTAACCACCTGGATGGCTCAGTGGTAAAGGTTCTTGCCTCCATGTGGGAGGTTCAATTCCTGCCACACGAGTCCCCACGTCTAGCTGTGTGGAATGAAACCATGTCACAACTAATGATGTGCAACTATGGAGACTGCTCTGGGCCCTCCCCCTTCTCTCTCTCTCTCTCTTCTCTCTCTCTACCTGTCTCTCAAACAATTTTTTAAAAAATCTTAAAAACAAAACAAAACATGGAATGATAAAGTTTGCCTCCACTGTAATATTTTTGTTACATTAGACATGTCTGGATATAACCGGTTCTGTGTAGTCACGTGGTATCTCCCCTCCATCATTCTTGACCTTGCACACACAGATACTTACATTTTTCATGTTTTGAAATGGAAGAGTGTTCACTGTTCCAAGGGAGGGAGATTAATGGCAATGCGTCTTTTACTGTAATTATTATTTTTCTTAATATTTAAACGTTCACCATAATTTTTTCATCACAGCTGAATCGATTCAGGTCACACATTGCCTCTGGTATGGCAACTTCAGTCAAATAATAATGTCACAGTGGGTCCTCATCCACCTTATTCACCAAGTCTGGCACTGTGTGACATCTGGCTTTTACCCCACGAAAGGTAAACATTTTGTATGGATTCAGAATGTCGAGGCAGCCACGACAGCACAACTAAAGACACTCACAAAGGAGAACTTCTAGAACCGCTTCAGAAAGTGGTGAGAATGATGAGATTAGTGTGTTCAACGCGAGGAGGGTATTTTGAGGGAGATGAGTGGCCACGTGTCTTTGACTGTAATAACTTTTTTCATTTAAATATTCACTGTATTTTTGTCACCCCTTGTATGTGCCTACTATTAGGGAAAAAATGAGAGGCTCACAGCAAGAAATCATGAAAGTGGTGTCTCCCATCTGGAAGGTTCAAGCAGAGGTACTCCGCATTTATTTGGGCAGAAGCTTGGCTAGAAGATAGGTACATCTTCACGTTATATAATTATTATTTTATAAATACTAGTGTAAAATCCATGTTAAGGAGTAGAAAATTATTTTTCTCATCAGCCTCATGTTGACAGAACAAGAAGGTGGTCTTTGGGGGAGGAAAAAACATGTTTATTGCATGAATTTATAATAGTCATCTGGTTATTCAAGAAGTAACCTGGTCAGTGCAGTGGCATCTAAACAAAAATATCCATTGTCTTGTCCTGTCTCTGAGGGACATGAGAGTAATAGAAATTACCCTCTCTCATGTTAAGAAGAACAAGAAACTTAGGTAGGTGAGGATTTCATATACCATTCGAAATGAATGCAAAAGTTCGTGATACCCAAGGATAGATGAAGACTTGTATCCCAATTTCCTTTGGGAAGATCTATTGTCATGATTGGGAAGGAGGACTCACATAGAAGACTGCAGAAACAACGAGAAAAATAACTGGGTTGTGAGCAAGCCAGGATAAGTAGCCTAGAAAATTTGCCGCCCCATCCAGGATCCAACATGAGGTGCCCCACTGGTTACACAAGTGACGAGTGACTGCATTCATAACCTGAAGAAGACCCAGTTTGAGCCAGCAAGGCTAATCTGTATGACCGGGACCTGAGTTCTAAACTAATTATAATGTCATTATAATCTCATTTACATTGTGGTTACTAGGATGCCCAGCACTCATCCAGGTGAGCCAAGGAAAGAAGAAAGTGTGGGAAACAGGGTCTCGCCTACTGGGAGGAAACTGAGGAGACATGTCAAGGGGTTGTCATCAATTCCTGTCCTTGGGAAGTATAAATATCCCTGGTCAGGGCTTCCCCAGCCAGACTTGCTTTCTGAGTTCCCCCAACTTCCCTCTCAAGTGTACACTTCCGTTTCCATAAATGTCCTGTGCTGTCCTGCCTCGGTCTCTGATTTTTTTTCTGATGTAGAGACAAAGACTCGGTCGCTACTCCTCTAGGTTGAATCCTCTATTTTTTTTTCACTGGAAATTAATTGCCAGGATATCACAGCCTTCAAGTGAGTTTGATTCTTTTTCTAGCCACCAAAGAATGGGTTACCAACATCCAATACTTGGGTCTATTGGCAGAAAACTCAGATCTTAGCAACTGCACTCTCTAAGAGAAATAAGATGTGTATTACTCGTTGAAAGTAGGAGTACCTCCATCTGTACTTACGGTTCATTCATTCCTCAGAAAGGTAACTAATTTACAACCATATACTGAAATAAAACCCACCTCAAATTCTAATTCTACTACATTGGCAGGGAGGGTGGTATCATTTTATAATAAATCCCAGGGATGTAATTTAAGGATTTTTCATAGCAACAGCATGCTTGATATCAATTGGGAAAAGATACACAGTAATGTAGGAATCACAGAAATACTTTTATCTATTATATCTATTTGTATTTGGTTCAGAACAATCAGGGCATGCCCTTCACTGGTTTGTTATACCCGAGAATTTAAATGTAACAGCTCAGTGGAAGGGCAAATGGCTGAATACATTTGGGTTTCTGGAGTTTAAAAAAGGAACTATTACAGGAAGCCATTCCCCATTTGCCCTGCGAATACTCACTGCTGACACTTGCAGCTGCAGCATTGACCCTGAGATAACTCGCAGATAACAACCCTAACCTCACCCCCCACATTACAGGCTTTGAAATTTATATAAAAAAAAAGAGGATTAAGTACTGATCATCATATACCTCTATGTTACATTAAGATTAAAGACAAGTTCTGTTTAGAAAAGACTTCAAGAGCAGTTTTATATTTTATTTTAATATTGAAAACCAGTCAGATTTGCTTCAGCCTCAAACAGTGTGTTTATGTAAAATTAAATGAATGTGGCAGCATGCTGCACTTTTTTTTTTTCTAAGTGGGAAACGGGTTAAGACTCAAGATCGAGTTCACACTATCTTTCTCCTGCACGCACACATTTCAGGGTCGCTGTCTGCCACCTTACATTATCGGAAAACATCTGTATGATGGCCTATATCATTACAGGGTACATTACAATTAGAAATGTGCTGAGTGGGTGGATTGGCAGTTTATTTATGATCCGTGAAACAACAGAGTCTATGGACTTCTCATGAAAACTTAATAATTCAAGGAAGTGAAATAAATATTTGAGTGCAATAATTACATTTTATTTTTTGTCTATGTTTCTTTTTTATTTTAAGGTGAGAGGGAGGGAGAGAGAGAGAGAGAGAGAGAGAGAGAGAGAGAGAGAGAGAGAGAGAGAGAGAGAGAGAGAAGGGGGGAGGGCTCAGAGCAGTCTCCATAGTTGTACATCATTAGCTGTGATATGGATTCATTCCACACAGGTGGATGTGGGGCCATGTGGGGCAGGAACTGAATAAAGCCTCCCACATGGGAGGCAAGAACCATCACCACCAAGTCGTCCTGGTGGTTACCAGTTGCGCCACAGTTCAGCATATGGGGTTATATGGACCAGGGCTGGGAATCCAACCCCAGACCTTGCAGTTACAAGGCAAGTGCTCAATTGCTGAGCCATACCAACATACCCATTGGCTGAAAGTCATTATGATGGAAGAGTCAAAGAATAACAGAGAACTAAGAAGAATGCATAATGACTTCTAGGTTAATATAATTTTTATAATTGAGTAAAATTTCTCTTAATTGCTCAATCTAGTCTCCAAAATTTGTGGTGAGAGCAATCATGTTTCAAAACCTTGAATTTTTTAAAGAGCAGAAAAAGATCTTTGCCATGCTGCCGTAAAAATGATCAGTTCACCAACTGTTTCTAACAGGAGTGATGGAAGTTACCCCACAAAAATCTCCATGTGTGAGAGTAAGTAATTACAGTTCATGAACAACATGCACTTCATTTCCAGATTACAGGTAATTGTATACACATTAAAATTTGTTTATTTTGCATGCATAATCTCATATTCATGAAGATAATTTAATCATTTGTACCTAGGTGTGGGAAAAATTAAAGTGTCTAATTATGCGCCCAGATTTCTCAAAGTTTTACCCTGCTGTGGGAAAAATCTGTGTTATACCAGACAAAATGCTTTCAGAAATACTAAAATTCAACAGAACTACATTGACATTTTTTTTTAAAGGTGATATGGTCTCCATTTTTATTACAAAAAAAAAAAAAAAAGATAAAAGCCAACAGATTTTATTACATTGGAAAACATGAACTTCGATGAACTTCTATGTTATTGTATACCTAGAAAACTATTCTGGTTAATGTCCTAAAGGTGAGATTTGTAAAACTGATCTATATTACCTAATTTTTTATTTCATTAAGAAATCACATGTAAATGATCTACTTTTTGATATTAAAATATACGGTTTTCCATTAATGTCAAAATTAAAATATACATTTGCAAAGAGTGATTGTGTTGAATTTAAGTCTTTTACATTGTTTTGCATTCATGATAATTGTTCAAAAACATATCCATAGGAGAACTATGTGCTGGTATAGTATTGACTCCTGATTGGTTTTCAGAAAGGGTTTAGGTTTTCCCCAAACAAAACTAGAAGACACAGGAATCCCGGGTGTCCCTTGATTTGTAGTGATTTTCCACATGATTACCCCAAATAGTCACTGAAGAAGACAAGGCTGTCAATCAACAGACAAGGAAGGGTCACTGCCACAGTGCTATCCGCTGGCCTGGAGGACTTTACGACTCTCCGTGCCTCTGAAATAAAAAGCAGTGAAGAGATTGTCGGGGTGACTCTTCCAAATGTTCAAGGCTAAATTGTGTTGCTGCTATAAAACAAGAACAAGAAATGATATAGTTGGAACTTCTGGGATTTCCAGAATGGTATTATTTCTCTGGCTGATAAATAAAGGCCAGTACAATAAAGGCAAAACAACTAAAGATTCAGAACTTTCTGGAATTAAGGTTTGGGACATTTCTCAATGGAAAAACATCTGAGAGCACAAGTAACATGGGATGAGTAGTGGGAAGAGAAACTTAAAAATATCAGTGAAACCTTCATAACCTCTTACGCGCGCTTCTGTATGTCTGTGTGAGCGTTTGTTTTTGTTTTGTGTGTGTGTGCATTTCAGTGACTTCCTCCTCCCTACTTGTTATTTTGTATGCAGAGTGTTAAGGATACTTAAATTTACAACTTTACTTCACGCATCACCAGATGGCATGAGGTCTGATACCTGACCTAATGGGCAGAACTAGAAATTTCCTGTAGAGCCAGAGTGTAAAAGGGGTATATTGTCAGACACTGGGCAAGAACAACTCAATTGGAATGATGCCTTATGTTAATATTATTTAGAAAGATGACATCATTATTCTGTGGGACCTTGGGACTTGTCATTAATTGGTCTGGGAGGCATGAAGAGTACCAAACAAAGGACAAGGACTGGGACAACATTTTTGCATCAAAATGCATTGAGTACCAACTTCAACGAGTTTCAAAGCAGTGTAGTACCAAGGTAGGACTGTCTGTGATTTACCTGTAGGCACAACAATAAATCACTGCTGAGTGACAAAGGAGGAGCTAACTGGTCCACCTCCCTTCAGATCCAGCACAGTTGAGTGTTTCAGGTAGAGTGAGCTCTGAATGTCTTACTTCCCAAGCCCCACTGTGAGCTGCCTTCTTGTTGAAGTTAGCCAGTGAAAGGCACAGGTGAACTTAAGAAAGGCAGAGAGACCAGAATAGGCCTCCCTCTCTAACTCAGACAATGTCCCTGGCAGCCCTGGCCCCAGCTCCCAGCTGACAGTTTCAGCATCTACAGTAGACTCTCCGTTAACTGGAACTCAAACCACTGGCAACAACTCTCAAGCCAGAGATAGTTGCTTGGGTGATGGTGGCTTGAGTTCCAGTTAACGAAGTGTATACTTATATTTACCTGGCATCTACCAATCCCCACTGGTGTCGGATACCTGAGAGTCTACTCTACCTTTTAATTCTTTCTGCTGAGCTGTGGGGACACATCCCGCAAAGTCTCCCCCTCTGGTCCAAGAGGCGGTGGCTTCTAGCTGTTGGCAATCAGGAGAGTAACTCACTGTCGCTTGTTTGGCTTCTCGGCTTCTTTTCTCGTGAGTAAAACTGAGTCTTAACATGAATTTATCTCTGTTTTAAATGTTCTGATTTCCATTTTTCCAGTTAGAAGCTGAGATATACAAAAGTCCACTGTGTAATATCAGAACCTGAGTTAGAGAGGGAGGCCTATTCTGGTCTCTCCGCCTTTCTTAAATTCACCTGTGCCTTTCACTGGCTAACTTTAACAAGAAGGCAACTCACAGTGGGGCTTGGGAAGTAAGACATTCAGAGCTCACTCTGAACCTTTTCTCATAACCTTGGTAAAAGTGATCTCTTCTTCTATTGAGGACAATAATCTCTGGTAAAATACAAATTATGCTCTGGTGGCTTCCTTGTCTTCAAGGCTTTTTCTTTTATTTTTAAGATTTATTTTATCATTTGAGAGAAGGTAAGAGAAGGTGAGAGAAAGAGAGAGAGAGAGAGAAGGGGGAGGGCCCAGAGCCGTCTCCATGGTTGTACATTATTAGTTGTGACATGGTTTCATTCCACACAGGTGGGTGTGGGGCTGCATGGGGTGGGAACTGAACTGGGGTCTCCTGTATGGAAGGTGAGAACCTTCACCAAGAGCCATTCCTACGGTAACCAGTTGCACCACAGTTCAGCATATGGGTTTGCACAGCCAGGATGTGGAATCAAACCCTGGACCTCTTGATTGTGAGGCAAGTGCTCAACCACTGAGCTATCCTGGCACCCCTTCTTCAATGCTTTTTGCTTGTGTTATTTTAAAAGTATTGTTTGTATTACTTGTGCTTATTTTATAAAATAGGTAGTACATGAATATGGTATGTAATTCAAGTATGTGCTGAAAAAAAGTCACATACACACACCCACCCCCTAGTGTCCTATTCACCTGTTTCCCCCAATAGTGGCATACATTGTCATCAGTTTCTTGTGTTTTCTTCTAGGAAATGAATGCACACATACTCTTACCCATACACAGAATAATTTACAATGCACACTTCTCTGCACCTTGTTTTGTTTTTAACCCTTCAATGTATTGAAAATTGTTCTATAACACTGCACAAAAAGCTGCAGCATTTTTTCCAATAGAATATTCTAGTATATTTAAGTTTTCCAATATGCGGTGGACACTTGGATTATTTCCAGTAATTGCCATTGCTAACAATGCTGCAAGCAATACCCTTGCTCATTAAGGAAGTTCCACCACTAGATGGACAGACAATATCTCTGAATTATCACTGGGAGACCTGTTCACCACGTACATTTCCCAAAGTCCTTCTAAAGTGAAGGGTTCGATTGTGACATGAGTGAGAAGTTAAATGTTTTATTAGTGCACTATGTTTTCTGGGTTGTTTGTTAGGCAGCTAGAGGGAATTACCCTAATTAATATGACAAGCAAGAACAATGAGTATGTCCTAACACAAGTGTAGTAAGAAACTGTGGTCCTTAGAGACAAATCAGGTTCTGTTAAAAAAGAAAATGGGAAGAACACTTGAGACAGAAGGGAGATTGGAAAGGACATAATGTAATTAGGACGTGACCTCTGACTACTGCGGACCAAGGCTGAGTATCAGTTCCACCCTTTACTAACTGTGTGACTGTGGGTACATTACTTGAACTCTAGCTCAACTGCTTCATCTCCAATCATAACAATGATACTTAGCTTATGAGATTTTTGTAGAAATGAAATATATCTCAATAAACAACAACAATGACCTGTGGGGTAGGTAGTATAGAAGATGGTCTGTGGAAGGAATAAATAAGATCGTATGGAAGAAAATGTGGCAGACGAGTGAGAAAGAGGTAGAATTGAGTTGGGAATAACATGTTTGACGAAAGCGAGTACTACTGAGTAGGGAACACTTTATAGAAGAGTGCAGGAGCAATAAGCATGGTCCAAATTTTATTTAGAATATTTTCTGGATAGTGGGGGACACTGTAGAATTGTCTTATACTGGGAGATTTGGGGATGAGGCCAGTGACAGGGCAAATGACTATGTTGATTGTTATGTTTAGAAAGCAGCTTGTGAGGAAGCCGGGATGGCTCAACTGGTTAAGCGCTCATTTTGCAGCCCCGGGGACCAGGGATCGAATCCTGGTCCTGGCCCATACAGACCCATATGCTGAACTGGGGAGTGCTTCTCATGCGGGAGGCCCCCAGTTTGGTTTTTGCCCTCCCCGGTTAGGCCCCTGACTTGAGGGGGTGTGCCTTCCATACAGGAGGCCCCCAGCCCAGTTCCTGCCCAGTGCAGCCCCCACCCACCTGTGTGGAATGAAACCATGTCGAAAACTGATGACGTGCAACTATGGAGACTGTTCTGGGCCCTCTCCCTTCTCTCTGTCTCTCTGTCTCTCTCTCTCTGTCAAAAACAATAAATCCTTAAAAAAATAAAAGGCAACTTGTGGTTATATTGCATAGGCCTTCGTTTTCCTCCCTCATCAATGCATAACGTAAGACTAACTAACCAGCCGGCCAGTAACCAAAAACACACTCAGGGCCAGGGTGTCTAATGGACAGGAGAAGATGAGAATTGGAGCCACTTCAACCTTGTCAATGAATCATCTATTCTGTAGCTACAAAATTTAGAAACGGAGGTAGTTTCACAGGTGTTTAGAAACACCGTGATATTATATTTGCATTAGAACATAACATTTTATATCTTTTTCCTCTTACAATATAAATGTCATTGACAGTAATAAAATTAATTAGGTGCTTCCCTTGTTCTTTTCTTTTGCAAACTGTGCATGTCTTAGAACAATTAAGAAAGCTGTCCCAGAGCTTGAGTAGCAATAGCCTTTGGTCATGTGAGTTGAAGCTCTTTCCCTTTTCTATATCTTTTTTTCTTTTTTTTTCCCAGTGTGACTTTTACTTTCCCTTCCTTTGGTTGCTGGAGAAGACATTTTCTCCATTCTGTCCTCGTCTGGGTATGAAAACATAAACGCTGAATTACTCCAACTTAGGTAACCCTTCAGATAATTTTTTAAGCAGCAGGGAACAGGGCGGTCTGGCTGCGCAGATAATGATATCAGCTGCTTTCTTCCAAAACAACAGGTGCTTTGGCAGGAGCACGTATACCATCATACTGAGAGGATGACATCAGTTCATACTTCAGCTTAATTATAAACTACCTCCATTAATCCTCAAATAATTAAACATTTTGTGTGTGCGACAAGGTGAAATGTCAAAGGGAAGGTGTCCGCCTGTCTATTCCAGGGTTCTGAAAATGTATTTTCTCCACAATGCCTTTCTTTGTGCACCAAAGAATACAATTGAGAGTATATTTCAGAAATCGTATTTTGTTTCTAAAAGAGAAGCATAAAGGATAACATAATGAAATATAATATTCTTATCTGTTTGTTTAAGCTTAGAACTACCACAAGAAATGCTAATCGCTATGTAGGCTAGAAATTTTTAAAAATCAACAGCAAAATAATTTTGATTAAAATATTTAATATTTTAAGCACTCATTCATATTTCAATTTTGTGTTTTCCATAGTAGATGCCAAATATCTGCATTTCCATTTCATTAAAAACAAATATTCAACCTCGTAGATTCTTATGTGTATCATCAAATGTTAGATATATCAGATTTTTTGCTAAAAATAAAACAATTTTTGTGAAGTAATATTTGACTCATTACTTATATTTTCAACATTTAAGAGGTTTAGTGAAAGGTTTTTGTTATGTTATTTATATCATCAAATCTAAAACAGAATTACAAAACTTAACATCTTTCTCGATTCAGTATAGACTGTAACAAATAAGATTACTGTATCCCTCCTCTAACTTTCAAGTATAGAGCAGTCCTTCTTTAAAAGAAATTAGTAATATAAAATACATTCAAGGACATAGCTGTTTAAGATTCAATAAATTATGCATTTGTCATTTGTTTTGGGGACACACTTAAGCTGACATCTTTGACGTGCGTACAAGTGTCCTGACACTTAGAGATGATATTAACAATTTAGCAGAGGTGATTTTCTAGGAGAATGAGAAAACAGTGGCTTATAAAATTATTATTAAAGAAGGATATATTCTCACAGATTTTAAATATTCACTGTACATCCATTAAAAAAATAAAAAATAAAAAAAACCTCCTCTTTCTTGTCTTATGTGACAATTGATACAAAGCAAATTCTGTGGACTTCTCAGGAATGCGTCATTTTCTGTTTATCATGAAGACAACATGAAGCCAATAATCAGTGGATTGTTTATTTATTTTCATTAAAAAAGATGTAAGCAGTGAACGAGTCCCTTTCTCTTGGTAGGCGCATAATGATGAATTCAGACATGAAGAGTTTTGGTTGTGTTTTGTTTTTTGGTTTTTTTTGCAAGGAGCACTCAGCCTGGAAATTTCCCATGGGTTGAGCTGGAACATTTGGGTGACCATATGGATCTCCCCGTGGAGCCCCCGGGACCATGCAGCTATGAAATCTGATCACTATCTCCCCAGCGACAGCTGGCCCCTTTACACCATCCGAAAATTTTTAGACTTCTAATTTGTCATAACTACCTCCTGTGGAAAGGAAATATGTGATGTCGCCAAAATCAAACACTCTTCTTAGTACCTTAGCGCTATTCACTGTTAAGTTCTTAACTGCATCTTGCGATTCACCAGATGGGACCCTTCCACCAAAAACACATGGAGTCTTGTGCTGTTCGAGGCAGCCCATTCCTCCATCCATTCAAGAAGCCACTTTCATGAAATTGTATCCAGAGAAAGATTCGGTCACAGAGGTTAGCCTGTTAAATACATTTCCTTGCAGTTGCTCACAAGAAGTCAGCGATGCCACTGAGATGTTTCATCTGAGTCCCATCAGCCTGGATTGATCTGTTTAAGTCTAAGGATTCCTCATTGGAGTCCTTGAATATTATGCTAAGGCTCCCAGTCCTTGCTTCTTTCTACAGTGTGAGGCCACTGTTCTCCTGCTCTGATTCCTATCAATAGCTCCCTCCAGCTACCCAAAGAGATGAGAGCTGCTTGGCTCCCCTCCCTTTCTGACCACTTCCCTGCAGTGTTCCTGGCAATCTCTTCATTACCTTGCCCATCATAGGGCCCCTAGGATGTATTTTTCCTCAACTCCGTTGTCATTGAAGACACAACTTGAAGTAGTGACTTGAACTTCTACTTCTACTGGTGAAGTCCTGCTGTTTGGTAGCTTTTGAACCCCATTATTTATTTTTAAAAATCACTGGATGTATTTGATTTTCTGAATCAATAACCCCATTACAATCATTAATTGAATGCAATGAAGACAGACTTGGGGGCTCCCCATCTGTTGTAACCCCCAAATCACATAATAATAGCAGCTAACACCTATTAAGCACTTAACATGTGTCTGCTTGAGTCTAAATACTTGAAATGAAGGAACTTGTTTAGACTGTACTACATTCCTGTGACATTGACAGAACTGTCATTCTTATTGAGAGGGGACAAAGCCAAGGTATGTTCGAATCAGGTCATCCAATTTGCATGTATAAGATTCAGGATTTAAACCCAGGTGGTTTTCATCTGACAGCCACTATACTGTTCTACCCCTCAAACTAGGAATGTGAGAAATTAGCTTGGCACTGCGAACAGAAGACAAACATCAGTTTGAATTCTATTAGTTCTGCAGCCTTGAACTACCGTATTTTCCGGCGTATAAGACGACCGGGCGTATAAGACGACCCCCTAATTTTACAGTTAAAACATAGGTTTAGGCCTATATTCGCTGTATAAGACTTGCTCTGGGCCTGTGTTTCCACATTTTTAAGATAACAAAATCAGACGAGTTCTCTCCTTTGTTGCAACAATATCCTAAAGTACAGATTCATTATGGATGACTATAGTTCACAGTTATTCGTGTAGGTACTGACTATTTTACAGACACCGTTTACCTTAATATCATTCTCTTTAATTTCCACATTGTTGGTAATACTACTTTATACACTGCTTTTTTAAAGATTTATTTTATTTTTTGAAAGGAGAGAGAGAGAGACAGAAGGTAGCGGGTCCAGAGCAGTCTCCATGGTTGCACATCATGAGTTGTGACATGTTTCATTCCACACAGGTGGACGTGGGCACGCGCAGGGTGGGAACCAAACTGGGGGCCTCCTGCACGGGAGGTGAGAACCTTCGCGACCATCCCAGTGGTTACCTGTTGTACCTCAGTTCAGCATATGTGTTTGCACACGGTTGCAAGACAAGAGCTCAACCTGTTGAGCTATCCCAGCATCCCCATACACAGATTTTTCATCCATCCAGTATAATGCTTTCTATTCCTCATTTTCCACTATTTTTTTATGTTCGACATCAAAACCAATGCCATGCAAAATCTTGCATTTCATTCCATGCATCTGATAGTCTCACATTCCAAACTACTCTCAATTTTGCCATATCAATCTTTCTCTAACCTCAACCAATCTTTCTTTTCTTCATGCCAATCATTATACCCTCTAGTAAGTTTGTCCAACCTATGGCCCCTCGTGGGCTGCATGTGGCCCAGAATGACTTTGAATTTGTCCCAGTATGAGTTCATAAACTTTCTGAAAAGATTACGAGATTTTTTTTTGCAACCTTTTTTTTTTTTAACTCATCAACTATCATTGGTGTTAGTATATATTATGTGTGGCCCAAGACAATTCTACTTCTTCCAATATGGTCCAGAGAAGCGAGAAGGTTGGACACCCCTGCCCTATAGCATACATTAGCCATTCTTTACTTTCTTTCATCAAATGAACATCACATTCTACCCATGAAGTAACTAAATATGGAGAAAAAGCGGCCACACACTACCCCTGACCCACTCAGGGGAGGGCAGCATGGCAGCCCCACAAACCCAGAGGCCAGAAGGGACCACGCAGGACGGTCTGAACATCAACTCACAGCGGGTCGTGGCCGGAGTCACTTCCTGGGCCTGTCGCTTCCTCGGCGAAGGTCAGTCTTTACCTTGAGTGAGTCTGTCTAGTGTCCTCCTGCCTCTAGGATGACAGACCCTTGGAACATGAGTCTCCCCTTTCCCCACACCCCTCAGGACACAACCCACCAGAGCAGAGACCACAGAGCCCCCCACGGTTACCTTGTTCCCCCAATGCCGTCTCCATGTGCTGTCAGCGCTACTTACTAACTGCCCTGCGCCCCCACGTGCAAGAAACCGTGTCTCCATTGTACTTCTCATCCCAAATCCCAGAGATGTCCCCGCTTCCACCCGCCCCTCCACCCCCCACCCGTGGATTCCATGTGACCCCCTGACCTCTCCTCCTTCAACTCTAATGCGTAAAACAAGCTGTAACAGTGCTGTTCTCCGAAAGGGTTTCTCAGTGTGTTGAGATTTTGTATCTTGGCAATCGTCAGTTTTCCTCAGACAAACTCATTAAAATTCTCTGCACATCGACATAAACCAGGGCTGAATGGCATCTCTGTAGGGGCCTCCTCTCACCTCCCAGCACTGCCGTTAAGTTGTACTCCATACATCCTGTGTAACTTCTCCATTGACAAAAATACCCAACTTTGCCCTTTTACTTAATTCTTTCAGAATGTCCACTTTCAACTGATTATGGACTTTAAGCACATTTGAAAATACTAACACTTCAACACCTAGATTTGCATTGGACTGAATAGCTGGACACTTAGGTTATTCAAGGGGGCATATGAGCAGGACATCATGGTTCACTTTTGTCAAGACACTCATCTCAGAACACGTCTTCTTAAACCATAGTCTCCAAATAGAGACAATAGCAAAGATGTATTTATGCTGCATGTGATAAAACTATCTTGCATACAACTAAAACCAAACTAACCCTTCCCTTAGAAGAGGATGAAAAGTTCTTGGGTGATGTTCACTCTCTTCATTTGATATCTTGCAGCTTAAATATTGTGAGAAACATTACAAATTGTTCATTCGTTTCCTGTTAATTGATAAACAGATAATAAAGGGAAGAACACAGAAATGTTCGGTTAATATATAGCAGGTGTCAAAAAAATTACACACATTTTAAGAGATGTTATCTATGTATTACATAAATACTGATGGTGACCACTTTGAGCACCTCTTGTAATGGCAGAAGTCAAATGTGACTTGTATTCATCTTTAGTTACAGGTATATATTGAGTATTATAATTTTAATATAGTGTTTTTCTTAAAATGTCTATACTTTTTTGTTACCCTCTGTATATATATACATTCATAACAAAATTAAGAAATACTTATAATGATATAATGCAAAGATGCAACTCTATCCTGTATACAAAATATATTCACCTTATTCCAAGGTCCACAATATCTCAACCGATTGTAGTTTCAACTGAAAGTCCAAAATTGATCTAACTCTCATCAACATAGAATTCTCCCAAACTAATCATCATTGAAATCATTGAAATTAGGCAGAAGTATAATGCATCCTGGTATAAAATTCCTCACCATTTGTGGACCTGTGATACTAGGAAGCATGTTATCTGCTTTCAAGATGCAATAGTAGGACTGGTGAGAATAACAGTGATAGACATTTCTTCTCTAGAAGGAAGATAATTAAACAAACAAACAAAGAGTCACTGATCCTAAACAATGTCAAAATCCAGTCAGGTAAACTTTTAAGGCTTTTAAGTTCTGGTAATAGCAGTTCCAGCCTCGGAACCCTTGGCTCTGTAGTTGGAGATCCAGATTCCATCACATTGCCAGTCTCTTCACCTTACAACTCATTTTTTATTTTTTTCAAATAAACTATAGTCTATGTTTGTTGCTGAGTAGTTTTACCAGCCTGTGTCCTTCCTGGAGAATCTTTGGGATCAGGAAGCCTTCTCTATTTTTGTTCTCTCTCTCTGTTCTTTTCAGTCTTTGCTGCCAGTGTTTCTCCCAGTATAACATCTTCAAGAATTTTGTGGTTTTCTTGTGTAGATCATGGAGATTCACTCCAGCAGAAAAGTGTTTCCTCCACGGATATTTCCTAGATAATCTCATTTCTATTTTTCTTAAGGTGACCAGACTTCCTGCTTTTGGCGGGACAGTCCCGATTTTGGCGGGACAGTCCCAATTTTAACACTTTGTCCCACGTCCTCGGCCTTTTAAAAAAGTCCCGATTTCTGGAAAGAATGCACGACAAGCTAGGGAACGGCGGGAGA
The DNA here is from genome assembly GCA_004027555.1 of Craseonycteris thonglongyai. NCBI lineage: Eukaryota > Metazoa > Chordata > Mammalia > Chiroptera > Craseonycteridae > Craseonycteris > Craseonycteris thonglongyai. The sequence goes on along the minus strand of PVKE010009683.1, from coordinate 10,437 downwards.
TAGACCAAATTTTTAATCAAGAACCGCCCCCCCCCCCCACCGGTCAATGGTGTCCCGCTTTTTACCAATGTTAAAATCTGGTCACCTTAATTTTCATCTTCTGCCTACTTTGCTGAGGAGATCTAGGAATAACATTTGTTACTGAAGACTCTGACTTCTTTATCTCCCTCAGATGTTATAAAGCTGGCAGAGCTGAACTCTTGATTTTGCTTTTTCTCGAGAGCCAACTTTTCTGATGGAGAATCTCAAATCTTTAGTGTGAGGGTATCTGACTTTTTGACTTCTCTGGGCCATATTGGAAAAAGAAGAATTGTTTTGTGCCACACATAAACTACACCAACACTAATGGTAGCTGATGAGCTAAAAATAAATAAATATATAAAAGGTTGCAAAAAAAATCTTATAATGTTTTTAAGAAGTTTACGGGTTTGTGTTGGGCCCCCTTCATAGCTGTCCTGGGCCGCATGCAGCTTCCGGACCACAGGTTGGACAAGCTTGCTTTAGTGTATTTTGTGATTAAAATAGGCTGAGAATTTCCCAAACCATCAAGTTCCAGCCCCTCTCTGCTTAAACATTCTTATCTCAATTTATCTCTATTCACTTGCATTTGATTATAAGCAGTCAGAAGAAACAATGCTTCAAAGTCAACCCTTTTTTGGAACCTCCTCAGCTAACTGTAAAGTTTCATTGTTTCCAAATCCTGCTTTTTATATAACTTGAGGGCATAATTCTGCCACTATAGCTAGTGCAAGACTCTTCCTGGTCTTTAGGAAATGTTCCTAATTTCCTCCCCCGTCCTCACCAGCAGAACCTTTAATAGCTATGTATCTACTAAGACTTTGCTCATTAAAATTTAGGTATTCACTAAAATGATTTGTTTTCTCTTTCATGATCCTCATTTCCTTCCAAGTCATTAATCCTAGAATTATTAACATCCTTTTGTGGGTTTTTAAAACTATACATTCCTCAAAATTCTTTCAACCTCATCTCAATGCCAATTTCAAGGCCACTTTTACATTTTTAGGAATTTGTTATAGTAATACTGTGCTTCCAGGTACCAAAACCAGTGTCAATCAGGTTTCAACCAGAAAGGTAGAACCTGGAAGAGGTACACATGAAGCAGTTTATTATAAGACAGCAGCTTATGTGATTGTGGGCTTTAGATAGGCAAGTCTGAACCTCAGAGAACAAGCAAGGCGTCCAGAAAGTCATGTGCTGAAACTGTTGTCCACATTTTCTTCAGAAAAGCCTCAACTCTGATTTTAAGAGCTTACACCTGACTGCACCAAGCTTACCAACAGTACTTAGGATAATCCTAAAGTTAACTGACTGTGGTTTTTAATCACATTTACAAAATACCTTCACAGCAAACACATAGGCTAATGTTTTATTGAGTAACCGTGGACTGTAGCTGAGACACACGGGCTCACCAAAAAGACAATTGTGGTATGTCAAGTGTCACTATGACTTTCTTTGTTTTAAGCCTTGCTCAAGCATTTACTACCTAAGCCACCAAGGAACGTAGCGAACAGGTCTAGCTAGCCACAATTTTGAAAACTTTAGAAAGAATAATAACATCTATTCGATATAGTATAAGGATGAACACTATAAATCGTTGACTACGAACATGGTGCAAGGTATGTAGTACACGATTAGTAAAAGTTATTTTTCTCTGATCTCTTATTCTCCAAAGTGGAAAACAAAGTCCACAAAATCTTTTGTTTAACACACCCAGAACAAATTAGAAATTAAGCATGGACGTTTAGTTAGGATCTGTGATATCATGCTGCAATGATATGTTTACGTCTCTTTGTTGCATTTTCTGGGCAGTCTGCAAAGTTACAGAGTTCCTAAGTCATTTCCCATGTTTGCCTCTTCTCTTTCTAGTGACCCTTAGTAATTGTGCACACAACTGGTTAGGGACTGTGTCTCTTTTACTTCCTTCGAAGTCTTACTATTAAATCTTCATGTTTGTAACAGTATTAGTGCAGTGTGATGATGACAATGATGATGATGGTTATTTGCTGTAGGTTGACAAATATAGTTGAACACGACATACTTGCCAGGCATTAGCTACAAGTGGCTCAGTGTCTAAGTCTGAGACAAATATTAACAAATAAACTAATATGTGATTAGTTAAAAGAGTAGTGCTAACGGTTCTTGAGTATGTATATTACACAACAATTGTAAGTACTTTAACTATACTAACCCAACTAAATAAAAAAACATGAGGTACTATATTTAAAGAAAGAGGGACGGAGGCAGAAAAATGATTCAGATTTCGTGAAAGATTAACGAAGCAAGAAACTCTCCTTACCTATTTTAGAATAATAATTTTTCATCTCAATTTAAAACATTTTTAAAATAACCTTTAGAGTTCACAGCTGATCTGAGAGATCGATGTTTCCATTACTTGGTAAGAAACTTTTTTGTTCTTTATATTTTACATTTCTTTGTTTAATCATTTCTAGATTATAATTGAAAATACATGTAAAAACTATTTACCATATATGTTATTATCACTGCAGTATTTAAAAATATTTTTTCCTCGCATATCAGTACATCCTAGTAATGAAAGCATCTCTTGAACACATGTGACCTACGCTGTTATATTTTTTATCGTGACCTCCACAGGGTAGCTTATGGTTCAAGCAGAAACAGCTGCGCGGTTCGACAGTTTTTAGAAATTAAAGTTGCATCTCATCCTCAACCTTATCCCTGAACTCAAAGTGGCAACAAGAACAGAAGAAACAAAAAAGCCAGACATACTCGTGGAAACGTTTACGTTGGCAATAGCAGCGCCGTTCAGCTGCAACGCTTCTGTTGAGCATGACCTCCGCGTGCAGAGCCTCGCTGCCACTTTGGAGCTTGGTAGGACCTGGGCTAAATCAAGCCAACCCTGTGTACACCGATTAACATGAGATCCGTTTACTACTATATGTTTCCTGGCTCCCACCCCTGCCAGGATCATTGCCATTGCCAAGGCCCGACGTTCCACGAACTCAGTCAGCCCGTCCAAAAAGTCACGTGCCGCGGCAGCGTGGTGCCAAGCTGAGCAAAGAGTTGCTGGGGAGCCTGGGATGGGGCAAAGCTCATACAAATGAGCCTTCTGGCAAGACACAATCCCCTTTGGAAGGACCCCTACCTTTTCCAAGAACATACTGCATTTTGCTAGGAACAAGTCCCAACTGTGTTCCTTTACAGAAATCCCAGCTACCAGTACCATTGCTGATAACAGTTGTTGTTTTTATTTTTTTTAAGATTTATTTTTATTGTTTTTGAGAGACAGACAGACAGACAGAGACAGAGACTGAGAGAGAAGGGAAGGGACCAGAGCCATCTCCATAGTTGCACGTCATTAGTTTTTTACATAGTTTCATTCCACAGGTGGGCGGGGGCTGCACAGGGCAGGAACTGGGCCAGGGGCCTCCCACATGGGAATGTCACTCCAGCCGCAACCGAACTGGGGACACGCCCCAGTTCAGCATATGGGTTCACATGGGCCGAGGCCGGGATTCAATCCCTGGACCCTGGGCTGCAAGTGGAGCACTTAACTCATGAGCCATCCAGGCGTCCCCTGGTAACATAGCTCCGATAGTGGCAAAAACCTAAAAATAAGGGCCTTCTCTCTCTGACATGAGCTTACAAGAGGCTCACTTACTCTCAAAACACCTTTTTGTTGTTACGCATCTCTTCCTGTAGAAAGTTCCCACCATGTACCCACATCATCTTTTCCCCACTTTAAAGCTAGAATTTATAAAAAGTGTTGGAAAAAGAGCATCTATAAAAACTCAGAATACAAAACAACAGCCAGATAATAACAGCGTTTTGTAGTCAGATGCAAGTTCCTTTCAGGAGGCGCAGGTACCTTTTGTCTTTTACAAGGAGATGAGTCGTTTTCTTTTCAAGCCAAGCCACCCAGGGGCCTGTTAGTCACCTTGTACTTTTCCATAAACCTGAACACTCGAGTCTCCTCTCTTCCTATTCCAGGCTTCCCAGAATAGATACACTTTGTTCCACCAAGTTTTCGTTACTTCATCGCTTTGGCATGTTATGTGCTGACGCACTTGCTCTCTTGAACGCGTGAGAGTGTGGTTACAGCAGATGCTGCTAAATCTGTCTTTTATTTTTTCAGCTGTAGGAAGGTAGAGAACAGGAGTTGAGACTTAGCAAAGTAGACTTTGTAATGACCCAACCGTTTATAGCTTTTTATTGCAACATGCTGAACTTCGGATCCTATGTATGATTTATCTACAAAGTGATGGTTCAACATAATTTTCTTGCTAAAATGTTTGAAATTATGAATGGATGTGGGAAGGTCAAATATGCAAAAGCACTAGTACTTCCAAAGTAATAAGTTTGGATTTTATCACCCAAGGAACTCATGCTTAATTTTTTTTTTTTAAGGATTTATTTATTGTTTTTGACAGAGAGAGAGATACAGAGTCAGAGACAGAGAGAAGGGGGAGGGCCCAGAACAGTCTCCATAGTTGCACATCACTGGTTTTTCCACATAGTTTTATTCCACAGGTGGGTGGGGCTGCACAGGGCAGGAACTGGGCCCGGGTCTTGCCCCAGTGAGAACTGAACTGGGGGCACTCCCCAGCTCAGCATATGGGTCCACACGGGCCGGGGCTGGGATTCGATCCTCGGTCCCCAGGGCTGCAAAGTGAGCTCTTAACCCACTGAGCCATCCCGGCTTCCCCTCATGCTTAAATTTTAACTTCATATTATAAACATAAATTAAAAACTATGTAACAGCTTTCCCTGGATGCAGGGACAATAATGCAGCCTAGAACTGTGTGTGTTGCCGATTTTTCTTTTTTATTATTTAGTGTTTTTGTTTAGAGAAATTGTGTTGAACCAAGCAATAAAAAGAGCGAGTCTACAAATATGGAGATTTGTTTGTGCAAAAGGCCTGGCCCATGACTGCCACCTTCTCATCATTTAGAAATTAGCTTGTTAGAAATTACCTCCAGATGTCCTTCCGATGGGCCATCTTAAAGCAGACCTTGTGTCTCTCTCACTGCGGTCATTGCCCATGCTGGACAGTGTCATGCCGTTTTGTTGCCATCACAGCTCGTGTCACCTGACCTTTGTTCAGGCATTCCCTTATCTGCCTGTTTGCTCCTGCACTCTACAAGCTTCATGAGAGTACAGCCCACATTCTCTTACCCCCACATCTGCCACACACACAGTAGGCGCATTATACATAAAGGCGGTGGTTAGTGTGAAGCCAAGAGGTCGGGTCAGAGAAATTACAGCAGGATGTTGTGTAATAGGATGAGGGCTACAATTACGGGTCCTATTCTAAGGCAGCACTAATAGAACGTACTCTGCAACTGACATTAAAAAAAAAAAATCTACAACGCAGCATGCTTACTGGTATGTGCCTATGTGATATAATTATAGAAAGAGAACTGGGAATCAGGAATGAAGGGCCTTCCCTTATAATGCCTTTGTGTCCTCTCTTCAGAGCTGAGGGGGCCTGGCTGGGGGAGCGAGTACAGGACACAGGGGGTCCTTGCTGGGCATCAGCTAGACAGGAGGTTCTCTTGAGGCATGGGGCAGGGTGGGTGGGGCTGTCCATCAACACTTACCTACTGCCTGGAGAGTAGTTTGCCTTATGTTCGTCCTCCTAGGGTGTGACAGCTAATTCATTTCTCTTTAAAACAAATGACACACTGGCACAGGTATTAGTGCTTTCCTCCGAAGTCTTCCATTTTCGGTCTTGTTGCATGTTGATATTTTTTAATTCACCCAGAGCACATATGGCAGAGGTTTGCAAACCTTGCTTACATGAAAACTTGATTTCCTAAGATGCGCTTCAGAACATATAATTTTATCCGGGCCTCTGGTTCATTATTCTTCCAAGGGTCAGGGCAGGGAACTTGGGCAGTATTGAATTATTCAGACAACAGAAGGCATCTGTTGTTCATGAAATTCTAGAGCAGTTGACTGATTCTCTCCTGACAGACAAACTAAAATAAGGGTTCATGGTAGGCTTCCCTTTTGTGGCAGGTTGCTCTAAGCACTCTTCCATGAGATTCAGATCATTAAATGTTACTTGGAATGTCTGTCATCAGCAGGAAAGCTGGAGGATGTGATTCATCTGACACTCACAGAAGGTCTCAATAAAAATTATTTGGGTGGTAAATCCGATAGGCCAGATTAATTTACGTATACCTGAACCTGAAAGAGTGGTTTCAAATCTCTATACAACCACTTCTCATCTAATGACTGCCCTGTTTAACAACTGCTCAGATTTAGGACCAGTTCGCAGGAATCCCCTTCCTCAGCCTTTGTCTCGTTCCCACAGTTGGTTAGGATTCACTACACGAAGTGTTCACAATCACGTAAGACTACATATTTTGTTTGTGTGGTGACGCATGATTGCTATTGAAAAATACATCCCCTATGGTACCACAACACATTAGGAGACGTCCTAGTCATAGGGACGGAACTTGATCATTAAGTGAGTAGTGCCTGCATTACACAGTGATGTTTATGAACAGGAGGTACAGATCACACCTGCTTTCAAATTTGAGTTCACACCTATTACATCTTCAGACAGTGTGCTTTTCATCCCAAATCTATCTGTTACATTTCACTGGTACCTTGAAAATTATCATTGTTGGACCCAGCTGAGGTCATACTGAATGTGAAGAATATACAATTATTCCAAGAAGCCACCTGACAAACTAGGACTAATACTGAAGAGAACTTGTTGTGATGAACATCACTCAAAATACAAGTCATTTTGCACAAAATGGACTTTATGATCTATCCTTTATTGTTGCAAATCTCTTACCTTGTTGAGACAAGAGCCCAATACCTTCCAAATAAACCTAGAAAACATTGCCTTCCAAAACACTCATGACTATTGAAGAGCCTTTCTTCCCCAGGAAAGGTTCGTGAAGAGCAACTTTAAACATTATTTTAAATCAGTCGAGCAACAAAGGTACCATCCTATTGCATTTGTTTCAGTGCTTGGGATCTGCAAAACTCAGAAAATAATTTACAATAAAAATCTCCATTGAAAAAAGGTTTTCCTATTTAATGGGGATGCCAGGATAGCTCAGTGGTTGAGCACTTGCCTTGCAGTTGTGAGGGCTGGGGTTCGATTCCCGGCCCCGGCCTGTGCAACCCCGTATGTTGAACTGCAGAGAAATTGGTAACTGCTGGGGTGGGTCAGTGGCAAAGGTTCTAACCTCCCATGAGGGAGGCCCCTGGTTCAGTTCTGCACTGTGTGGCCCCACATCCACCTGTGTGAAATGAAATCATGTCACAACTAATGATGTACAACTATGGAGACTGCTCTGGGCCCTCCCCGCTTCTCTCTGTTTCTGTCTCTCTCTCTCTCTGTCTCTCTCTGTCTCTCTCTCTCTCACCTTCTCTCAAACAATAAAGTAAATGTTAAAAAAAAGAGTTTGCCTTTGTAAGTACCTAAAAACTTTTAGAAAAAACATGGATATTCAAGTATTTAGAACACTGAATTCACTTTTAATTATCAATATTTTATATATAGAAAACACATTAATATTCCACATACATTAAAATCATTAGAAACAAATCAATAGCAACCTAATCTCAGAAAATTAGTACAGGTCTGCAATGGAGAGCTGCTCTTTTTAAATAACATTCTTTTTATAATAGAATTGGGCCCTTGATTCTGTTCCATTGGTCTATGCATCTATTTTTCTGCCAATAACGTTCTGTTTTGACTATTGTAGCTTTGGAGTATAATTTAAAGTCAGGGCATGTGATATCTCTGGCTTTGTTATATTTTCTTAGGATTGCTTTGGCTATTTGGGGTCTTCTGTGATTCCATACAAATCTGATGATTCTTTGTTCTATTTATTTGAAAAATGCCACTGGAGTTTTAATGAGGATTGCATTGTTTGTCTATTTCTTTACATAATATGGCCATTTTAACTATGTTATTGTTTTCAATTCGTAAACATAGAATATGTTTCCATTTCTCTATGTCTACTTTAACTTCTTTCAACAACGTCTTGTAGTTTTCAGTGTTTAAATCCTTCACTTCCTTTGTTAAGTTTATTCTCAGGTATTTTATCTTTTTGGTTGCAATGCAAAAGGAATTGTTTTTTGTTGTTTTTTTAATTTCTTTTTCTGAAATTTTCCTGATAGTATATAGAAATGCAATAGATTTTGTCCATTAGTTTTGTATACTATATTTGTTTATTGTTTCTAATAATCTTTGAGTAGAGTCTTTTGAATTTTTTATATATAGAATCATGTCATTTGCAAAAAGTGATGATTTTACTTCTTAATTTCCAATTTGGGTGATTTTTATCTCTTTCTCTTGCCTGGTTGCCCTGGCTATAACTTTTACCACCATGTTGAATAAAGGCAAGGACAATGCAAATCAAACCACAATGTGACACAATCTTATACTTGTTAGAATGGTTATTAATAGAAATAACAATAGTGGAGAGGCTGTGGAAAAGGAACCCTTATACACTGCTGGTGGGAATGTAAATTGTTACAACCACTGTGAAAAATAGTATGGAGGTTTCTCAAAAAATTTAGAATAAATTACCATATGACCTAGCAATCCCTTTTCTGGGTATCTAACACCAAAATTTGAAAACATTTATTTATAAAGATGTATATACCCTTAGGTTAACTGCAGCATTATTTACAGTAGCCAGGAAATGGAAACAACCAAAATATCCTTTAATGAATGATTACATAAAGAAAATGTGGTACTTATGTACAGTGGAATACTATTCAGCCATAAGAAATGATGAAATACCGTCACTTGCAACAACATGGATAAATCTCAAGGTACCGTGTCAAGCAAAATAATTTAGGTGGAAAATGCCAGAACCATATGATTTCACCCATATGTGGAATATGAAACCGAAAGCAACAAAGGAACAAACAAATCAAGAAACAAGGGGAAGCCAGGATGGCTCAGTGGGTTAGGCGCTCACTTTGCAGCCCCGGGGACCAAGAATCAAATCCCGGCCCTGTTCCGTGTGGACCCATATGCTGAACTGGGGAGTGCCCCCAGTTTGATTCTCACCGGGGTGAGACCTCGGCCCAGTTCCTGCCCTGTGAAGCCCCGCGCTTACCTGTGGAATGAAACTATGTGGAAAAACCAATGATGTGCAACTATGGAGACTGTTCTGGGCCCTCCCCCTTCTCTCTGTCTCTGTCTCTGTATCTCTCTCTCTGTCAAAAACAATAAAAATAATTCTTAAAAAATAAAAAAGAAACAAAAACTCATGGACACAGACAACAGTTTGGTGTTTATCAGAGGATAAGTGGGCAGGGTGTGGTGGAGGAGGAAGGGACCATCAAATATTCGGTGATGGAAGGAGAACTGACTGGGAGGTGAGCACACAGTACAATACACAGATGATGTATTATAAAACCATACACTTGAGACATATTATTAACCAACATCACCCCCAATAAATTTAATAAGCATTTATCACTTTTTATGATTTTTATCCACTGAAAAATGTGTCAATTTTATATACTATGCTTTATGTGACCTTTCTTCAGTAATATTAAATATTCAATGAGGAAAGATAAGAGAGGGCAACTGGGGTTACTTTTAAGTCATCCGTAACAAATTTCCAAAATTTACTATTAATTCTGAAATGACTTCTCTCATAATTTAAATAAATAATTACAGGTAGCCTTTCGACCTCACATGCCATAACGCAAAAAAGAAATGCCTGTGCACTCGATTATTAATAGCTTCTACTCACTTAGTCAAGGTGAAGAGTAAAAGTGGGAGACTGGTATTCATAAATGTACAGGTTTCTTTTAATTAACTGTGAAGAAAAAATGTCAAGAAACTCTACATATTCTAAATGACTTACTAGAAGAGCAAATATCAAAAAACAACCACATAACAACATGCTTTGTTGTTATTATTGTGTAAGGGTTTTCTTGTAGAAATGTAATGATTAAACAATTTAGAGGGTGATTGTTCAGCAAATATGTAGAAAACCTCAAAAATTATTTGTGGTTTCCACATGTGTGTATGATACACACACACACACACACACACACACACACACATACATATACATAGTATAGAGATAAATAGGTACTTATGATAATGTGTTTATTTTTACATTTATGACTCCCGACTTTAAAATATGCTGTATCCTCAATGTCCATGATTTTATTTTCTGTTGATGTGATCTAACACTTATTTTCTCTCTTCTATAGAAAGAACACTAATGGGAGATAAGAAAAATACCTTAAGTAACAGTTAACAAACACGTTATTGCCTCCATTTTTACTTTTGGTTAACCTATTTCTTTTTTACTTTGTAAGCAAAGTATCATTGAAATATAATATACAGGAAAGTGTGAAAATTGTAAGTGAATTTTTTTTTTAAGATTTATTTTTATTGTTTTTGACAGAGAGAGAGAGATACAGAGACAGAGA
>PVKE010009682.1:0-44196 GCA_004027555.1 Craseonycteris thonglongyai | reverse complement strand
GCCCACTCCCACCTCCCCCCACAACTGTCCCCCCACTCCTCCCCCCTATCCTGGTAACCACCAAACCATTGAGTGTGTCCATAATGCTGGTGCCCTCTCCCACCTTCCCTCCCTCTCTCCCTCCCCCCTCCTCCCCCTCCCTCCGGCAATCACCAAGCTACATTATAGCTTCTTAAGAGGTTACTTGTGTGCCTGTCTTTTTTTCTGCCAGTTATGTGATTAACACAATTGTTGGCTTTGAGTGTGTTGGTTTGCCCACTGCCACTATACTTGCTGGTCATGGAAATTGTGATAAGGAGGTTATCTTTCTTTTCCCAGATAGACATGTGGAGTTGAGCAACTCTGTAGTTTCAGTTGTAGTAAGACATTTTAATGTCATGTGTTAAGTAAAATGACAAAAGGGATGTATCATGGTTGGAGGAGAGAAGCTGAATCATTATAATGATGAAGAATAGGGCTTTATTATAAGGATTAGGTCTTAAACAATTGTAAGAGTATGTGAAGAATAGCCTCAAGGAGCTGAAGATTCATAGGCCTAATGGTCAGGCAGATAAGCTGGACAGTATGGGAGAGCCAAGGACAAACTGGAAACCACGAGGGCACACTTGAACCTACATCTGTCCCTCACTGCCTCCATTTTCACAACTTCAGATTGAGTTATTTAGTGTGAACTATGTGTTCATCCATAGGATATAAATATTAGATTAGAGGTTTTATCCTTCAAATTTGGGTAGTACTATAATCAGGAAAATTAAAATCTTCTGTAACAGAATCTTGTAAAATAGTATAACTACTATCATACATTGTTATTTTAGTGTGGAAGAACACTTAGTCACCTGTCAGAATCTCGTCTGATTGGTGGTTCATCTAAACATCATCTTGACCACATCACCTCAGCATCCAAAAATTATGCTTAAAAAAATATTTGTATGATATATGTAACTTAGGGCAAAATTGAGATCTCAATAAATGAGTAGTGGCAAATAGAGGAATGAGCATGTCAAGGACTTAAAGAGCCTCTCTGTCTTTTTATGGTAGGAAAGGGATGCTTATAACTACTTTCTAGAAGCTCCTGTGAGCTTTTTATAGTGTCCTTAAATTGAGATTACCTGTTTATGGTATGCCCTAATTGAGCCATGGTATATTATTGCCATGAGGCCAAAGGTAGATGATTTTCTCTTATGACTGAACACAGCCATTTTCAAAGCTTCTCCAGAAATTACTCAGGGGTAGGAAGAAGGTGAAGGAAGATGGCTTGTCACAAAGCCTGGATAGTGTGAAATTCTCATGAAAAAAGAAAAGAAAAGAAAAAAAACTCTTAAACTTGATTCCTTACCTCCTTTTTCTCCAAGCATCCATTTCTACCCACCTATATTCTATATTCTGCCATCGGATTATTTTCTTATAATGATGTTTACAGACCACCTCATTGGCGTTACCATAACTCACCTTTAGCTACAGTATAATATTGAAGCTCCTCCTTCCAGTGTTTTCACTGGGCTAGCCTGGCTTCCCTTTTATTTTCCATCTCTGTCCTTATGTACACCACACATAGCACTGACTTGAGGCTTTCTTCCTTCCCTGCTATTACAGAGGGAGATTTTATTTCCTTCTCTCTAATGCTTACCCCTTACATTTCCTCAGAAACCTCATGTTCTCTTTCTAGCATCCCTTTTACTCCATGGTATTTTAAAATTTTACATGAAATGTATTTAGTTGTTCTTTATTTGTTAAAAATAAATTGAAATATTTTTGTTTCACTCAGCTACACCTCTTTGATTCATCCTCTAATCTTCTCTTTTCTTCCTTTTGCTTCTTTACTTGAATAGGTATTTACCCCATCTCCCTTATTTCCCTGTGCTCCTCTTAACCATCTATAAACTGGTTTTCATTTTTACTTTACTAAAACTATTCTTTTGTAGGTTTCCTATAAAATGTAGCCAAATCCTGTGACCTTGCCTCAGTTCTTACGTCTTTTAACATCTCCTCTGGTTCTAGTTTTGTTAACCATTGTCTTTTTGAAGCATTTCTTCCATTGAGGTCTATAGTACTAGATTGTTTTCTTTCTTTTTAAGTCATTTTGACTTCACCCTTGCTTTTTCTTTAGTTTCCTTTCCTATTTTCCCAGATTTTCCCCTCAGTTTTGGTCTTCAGTTTGGAACCTTCAGTACACTCCCTCAAACAGTGATCACATGGTCACTCAGTCTCAGTTGAAACCTATCAGGTATCTTCCAGAGTTCCTTCTGTAAGCCTGACACCCTTCCTGCCCTCTTTTTTTCCTTTGTTTCTCTGTTTATTTTTGGCTCCACTGCCACATCTTGTGTCAAGGACCATATCCACCCAACCTAAATTACCACAGCAGCCCACAAACTGTAACTCTTCGCACTGCCCTCTACTAATCGTTTTTAAACATATCATCTTGTCACTCCTCTGCTACTCCATATGAGATATGCTTGCTTTTTTCCATATCACTGTCCCTATTCATGCTTTTTCCTTAATTTGTCTCTTCTCTACCTTCTCTTCAAGCCAATAAATCTTAGCTGTTTCAAGCTGAACTTAAATTCTGTCTCCCTTTTGCTCTAGATAGTTCAGCCCATACTGCTTCCTCCCTCTTCTGAGTTCTTAAACCTAGAGCAGGCTCTGACTGGTGAATAGACACATGGGAGCTTCTATCTCAGCCTGATGGCTGCAAGAGCTCTTCATTCTCATTTGCTGTGACTTAATTTCCTCCTCCCCACTCTATTCCAGCCCCCATCTTACGAGTATTCTAGCAGTGTTCAGGTTCAAGGTGGAATTCCTACCATTAGTAATGTTTTGTTTTGTTTTAATTGTCTCATAGGAAATTTAAACATAATCAGAAATAGGGAAAATAGTGTATTAACCTCTCCTACCCAGCTTCTATTTGTTTTATTTGTCCCTCAGTATTCCCACATCTCCCCACAGGATTATTTTGAAACAAATTCCAAACATACCACTATTTCTATAAATATTTCAGTATCTCTAAAAGATAAAGATTCTGTTTTTAAAACAACCACGATTGTTTTACTTTGTTAAATAAAGTAAGGTTTTCTGATGGCAGTACTCTTGAGGAGAAAGTAGAGACAAGTACAGAGCTTAAATGGAAAATACGTTATAAATGATTACAGGTATCCTTTATTTTTTATATGACCCTAACAGCCATGAGAAGGATATCTGTTTGCCTCAGAAAACAAGAAGGGGAATGTAAGACAATTTTCTGTTCCTCTGTGGGCTAGGGAAGGAGAGGACTTGGGGCCAGAACAGCTAGTAATAGAGGAAAAGGGCCATGGGACTTTCTGAATAAAACAAAGGATCTGGTATTACCCAAAGGTGATTCTACCCACTCCATCCTTCCTCCCAAATCTGTGCCCTTAGCCTTTGCCCCAGTGGAGTCTTTGTAGGTCTCCGCGAATGACTCCCACATTGACTGGTTTGGATTAGTGATATCCTTTTAAACTATTTTTTTTTTAATATATATATATATATTTATTTTTTTTTTGACAGAGGGAGAGAGAGATACAGAGACAGAGAGAGAACTGAACTGGGGAAGCTCCCAGTTCAGCATATGGTTCCGCACGGGCGGGGGCTGGGATTCGATCCCCGGTCCCCGGCGCTGCAAAGTGAGCACGTAACCCACTGAGCCATCCCAGCTTCCCCTGGATTAGTGATATCCTAATCCCACCACATTCCTGGCAGCACAGGGAGATACGTTCCTGGCATCCTAAGGTAGAATTCTAGACATATTTTCCCACAGAAGCATTGCTATATATGGCTAGATTCTATAGTACTTGTATAATATAAATTTAAAAGACTCCCTGGATTTCCCTGGGAACCTAACTGTCGAATATAAGATTATTTCTGTGGGAAACTGCTTTTGAATTCCAAACAATTGACCTACAATGAAATTCCAGACTGCCTATAAATTCGAGATTCTAGGTGTAATCAGTCTTACTGATTTAATAATCTTTCCAAATTATACCATATGTTAGGTTTTTTTTCTTTTTCCCAAGTTAGATTGTAAATTGTAAGGTCAAACCTTGACCTTGCCTTCTCTCATGTCTACCAGTGCACCAAGCACATTGCAGAGCGCTGAGGCACTGTAAAAACCTGTCGATGGATAGATTGGTTGAAAACTCAGCCATTTGTCTAGCTTCACACATTTTCCCAAATTACTTTATTTATTCTTCTTTGTTTCTAGTGAGAGGTTGACATCCTACTAGCAATGTCTGCTGAGTGAAAGCATAAGTGTTTGAGAACAGTAAAAGAGCTTGGAGAGAGTGGATGTTACTTTTATTTTTGTATGAGACTCATGTTTGTTCACTGAGCTCTAGCCTTTATTTATTTCTACTGTTTGTAGCGTAGACTGTAAAATTAAGTGTGGTCTTTAAGCAACAATCTTCCACTGTCACAACTAAGCTCCCATGCTGAACTCACTGAAGGAAATGGAAAGGCAATTCTGAGTCTTTGTGCTGTAGGCGTGTATTTCTGTGACCTTCTCTCTAGTGACTGTCCAGACCCATGAAATACAAACTGCCTTGACTGATCATTTTCCAGACAGCTAGTAATCTGTCAGGTGTGGAAATACTAACAGATTTAACATACCGGTAGATGTTTATTTCCCTAAAGAAGATAAAAGGTTTTTAAGCGAACGGTTTAAAAGAAATGATTCTATAGTTTATGATCATATTAAATATTCTAGGAAAGGACAGTTATAAGAATAAAATTTTGCTCTAGGGATTTTTACTTAAAACAAAATCCCTTCGTCACTAGTCTAGACATGTATTAAGCCCAAGAAACACAAAACTCCTTAAATAGATCAAATTCCAGACAGCTAGCAATCTATAATAAATATGAGGCATGCATAACATTCTAATGGACTTAACATAATTGTTTATTTTAATAGGATAGATAAAAGTAGTTTTTTTGATTTAGGAATTTTTTCCCTTTTTTTGTTGTTTTAATAATCTGTTGCATATTAATGCTATTAATAAATATCTTAGAAAGGAACAGCTCTAAGAACAGGAATTTGTTCTTAGGGACCCACATTCAAATTGCTTCATTACTTTAAATGGTAGCACTAACTAACCACAATATCTGTGTTTTTTAATTCTAAGAAATGGCTGTGCATTTCCAAGATCATATTCTGACAACATAGTAAATAGCACAACAGCATGTATTCAATTTATAGAAACAAAAGGCTCTGGGATACATAGAATAAACATAATACATTACTTATAGGTGTTGAAGAAATTGATCTAATGTGTAGAAAGAATATCCATGACAATGTAGAGAAAAACTTGACCTGAGTAAGTTAGGAAACATCTTTCTCCCTGTCCCTCAAGGTAATTATGCACTTTATCTTGTTCTAGGAGTATACCATGCTGTGTCTGTTATGTGGCAAGGCCGAAGATACTGTCAGCATTCTGCCTGATGACCCCCGACAAATGACTCTGTTATTCTAAGGGTTCTTCTGCAGATCTGTTGTAACTGTGTTGTGTTGGTTTAAAATACAGCATGCCTGATGGTGTGTCTTACTTAGTTTATAATGGAAATTATTTGCAAATTTTTCTGCTGAGACTTACCTATTCTTGGTGGAGGTGGGGGGTGAGTAATTTGGGGGATTATTATTCCCTAGAGTTGAGCTCTTCTGCTAAAGTTCCCAGTTCACATCAGTGCAGGCAGAATGAAGCACCTTTGTTCGTAGTTATATGGCAAAAGAAATAACTAGAATGAGAGCACATCTAGTGCCCAGATCTTCGTTCCAATACAAGGAATTGAATCAGGGATACTTGGAGAAATGAGTGATTCTGAGTCTGGGGCAGTAACTATACGAAATAAGTTTGGAGCATCTTGCACCACAAAAAAAGAAAGTGTTCAAAACAACAACAATAAAAACAAACAAAGAACACACAATAGTTGGGACATGTCAAAGGGACAGAGAGCCAATTGAAGGAACTCCCAGTGACCAAAGCTGGAATAATTTGAACAAAAAATTAAGTAGCATTGGATTATAAGCCAAACTTTAAAATAATATTCACGAGTACATACTGATAGAAATAAATAATTTAAATATTTATTTTTATTGTTTTTGACACAGAGAGAGAGAGATACAGAGACAGAGAGAAGGGAGAGAGCCCAGAACGGTCTCCATAGTTGTACATCATTAGTTTTTCCACATAGTTTCGTTCCACAGGTGGGCACGGGGCTGCATAGGGCAGGAACTGGGCCGTGGTCTCAACCCGGTGAGAACCGAACTGGGAGCACTCCCCAGTTCAGCATATGGGTCCGCACGGGCCGGGGCCAGGATTCAATCCTTGGTCTCTGGGGCTGCAAAGTGAGCGCTTAATCCACTGAGCCATCCCGGCTTCCCCAGAAATAAATAATTTAATAAATAAATACATAAATTGGAGAGAATAGAAAAATCTCCCATAAAAAAGAATTTCAAATAACAGATGTAGCTACTCCCTACCCCTTAAGTGTGGGATGTACATAGCATCTTCCTTACAGAGAACAACAGTATGGGAAGGGGAGAAAAGTAATTTTACAGTGGGAAAACCTAACAAACACCAGCCAAGTGATCAAGATTAACATCACTGATGATAAGCCATGTTGATAGCATGCACCCTGATGATGTAATGAGAATTGCATTTTACTTTTGTAGTCTTTCTTCCAAAACCCATAAACCCAATCTAATCATGAGAAAAACATCAGACAGATCCCAATTGAGGGACATTTGGCAAAATACCTGACCAGCTTTCCTCAAAACTGTCCAGTCATCAAAGACAAGGAAATCTGAGAAACTCTCATAGAGCAGCCAAAAAGAGTATAAGGAGACATGACGACCACATGTAATTCAGTATCCTGGATGGGATCTTGCACCAGAAAATGCAGTTAGTGAAAACTAGGGAAATCTGAATAAAATGTGGACTTTAGTTAATATAAATAAATAGAATGGTTTCAGTTGCTCCAAAGGGATCTTTGAATGTCTTACCTTGCATAGCTGAAGGAACACTGGCTTGAGTGGTGGACCCTGGCATTCAGGCCTGCCTGCTGTTTGGTAGCAGTATAACCCATTACGTAAAGCATTGCTCTGGACTTTATTGTTTCCTTTTTATAAAATTGGGTTAATAAGAATTGATAATTATACTTGTTTTACAGTATTATTAGAAGATCCAAATAAATAATGAGTGTAAAATTCTTTGGAAGGCACATAAAGGACTAGACACAGTGAGATGGTTTTGATTAGTTTTCATTCTGAGACCCAATTTAGAAGGGTCAGGCATTAGAAGAAAGTGTTTCCTCTTCAGATCTAAGAAACTTGGGCATTCTGAACTAAGGCTTTGCTTATAAGAAAAAAAGTGAGCAAAATGCTCGTTGTTGATATCAGAGAAAAGCTTTGTTGTATAACAGGAAGAATAATAATAGCTGAGGTTTATTGAGTATTATGTGCCAAGGCCTTTTTAAGAACTTATTTAACCCTCATTAACAGCTCTGTGAGGGAAGCCAGGATGGCTCAGCGGGTTGAGCGCTCACTTTGTAGCCCTGGGAACTGAGGATTGAATCCTGGTCCCAGCCTGTGAGGACCCATATGCTGAACTGGGGTGTGCTTCCCATCCAGGAGGCCCCCAGTTCAGTTCTTGCCCCCGGTTGGGCCCCTGGCTCGAGGGGGCTTGTCTCCCATGCGGGAGGCCCCCACCCTAGTTCCTGCCCTGTGCAGCCCCCACCTACCTGTGTGGAACGAAACCATGTTGACTGATGATTTACAACTATGGAGACTACTCTGGGCCCTCCCCTTCTCTCTGTCTCTGTCAAAAACAATAAATCTTTAAAAAAACAAACAAAAAAACAGCTCTGTGACATAGGTTACTATTATCCTGATTTTAGAGCCAAAAAAACTAAAGCACAGAGTTGAGTAGCTTACTCGAGGTCACACAGCTAGTACAGTGAATCCCTCTCAACAGCAGTATTCAGTACAACGAAGTATAAGGGGTCTGGCAAGGTTAAAAAGAGGTTGAGATTATCAGTGACCGCACTCTGAGAAATCTAGTCATGTCAGGCCAAGATTATTATTTGTGAAAGTTAAATCAGCTGCTTCTTAGGAATCAGTGGTTTTATTCCTGGAAAATGTTTTCTACTTTCTGCAAATTTATATCTGACTTGCTGAGGAAATTATTGGGTGAAATGAATCCAGAAAGCTGAGAAAATGCTTCATTACTTTAAATAGCAGTACTAAGCCTATTATAGCCTCTGAATTGTCCTTTCTTGGAACTTTAATGCTTCCAACTTAGTCATTTGGAGCTCAAGAGTACAATCTTATATGATCATACTGATATCTTTATCGTAGAATGTATAATATGTATATTATCTATTTGGGGCTATGTACTACAAAAATATAAAACATAAGCTCCTGTCCACATTTTATTATTATTTAGCCAACATTATGCTATGTTTTGTGATACCTTCTTTTACATCTTCTAGAATTCGTCTCTGGATCTAGTAGAATAAAGATCTTTGAACCCACTTCTACTGAGTCCATATTTTTCTGTTCAAATAAAGAAGAACCAGGCAAAAGCATCAGTTTTTGTTTGTTTGTTTGTTTGTTTTACCTTCCTACCCTGAGATTAAAAAAAGGAAAAGACTTCACCTGTAGGTATAATTAGGAATGTGGGCTTGTCCTGACCTTTCTCTTCTGGCTCCATGAAGTACAGATCTGGAGTCGTTCTCGTTAGGCTCTTGGAGTTCAAAGCTCAACATATTCGTGTGTTGTTTTAAACTAGTTTCGTCTTTCTCAAATGGTCCTGAGTTCTCCCAATACTAATTAACTGACATGTTATAGTCTGGCCACAGCCAGATAGATGGCTTGTCACTTGTAAGCTACCATTAAGAAGTATGTGTGCAGTGTTCTTTATTTCAGGGTATTAATCTTTTCAGTCTCTTGTTTTGTGAGCAAGGCTGTTTGCCTGATTTTGAGGCTCACTTTTAAGATCTGTGTTTCTTCACTGTATAAGTCTTTATTGTGAAATACACTGTGGTAGAGTAGAAAGAACATTATAAAAACCTGGGTCTAAAATTAGCTTTCCCACCTGCTCATGGTGGGATATTAGGCAAGTCACTTATTCTATCTATACTTGGGTTTCTTCAATGGAAAAATAGAAATAATTATGCCTCCTTCACATAGTTTGTAAATGAAATGATACACTAGGTGAAAAGCTTTCAGATGGTGCAGTGTGTATACAGGCAGCTGTCAGTCGTGTTTGGAGGAACTCTGAGACAGCAGGAAGCACTGTTGTGTCGTGGAAGAACAGGGGCTTTGGAGTCAGGCTGACCATGGTTTAACTCTCAACTCGGCTATTCTAGAGCCCATTGTCCTCGGCAGGTGTGTTGCTTAATTACCTTCTCCTTAAATAGAAATGAAAATTCCTCACAGTCTGAATGAGTATTAACTAATATGTATACATAGTGCTGTGTATGAGTTTAGTAAATGGTAGTTTGGATGATGGTTGTGGTGGTGATTATAAGAAATAGGAAGAGAACTCACTGGGTAGTGAGGGCACAATGCAATACAGAGATGATATAATGTAGAATTGTACACCTGGAGCCTATGTAATTTTTATCAATGTCACCCCAATAAATTTAACAAAAGTCTTTTAAAAACCAATGTAACCCTAATTTAACAAAAAAATTCAGATGTGAAATTACCAATTAGAGTTTGGCTCACTGTTTCTTAAACTAAGGGTAAAGAGCTGTGGGAACATAGTCATGGAAATAATGATCAGTTTTAGTCTGTTATCTTGGTCCCGTAAAATCATTCATTCCAAGCTCTATTTTTTTGTAAGAGCTCTCAGAGAAAGGATTCTCTCTATCCCTCCTCTAAATCGAGTAGCATTACCTCAGCCCTTCTGGGACAGGTTGTTTATGAGACTTCTCCCTACTCCTTCAGTGCTCCTAAGGGAAATTTGATTAAAAGATACTGTTGATCAAGGAAAGTGGGTAATCATGTTAAGCTTTGCTTTGTGTCTTTATGACTATAAGCTGATAATTCTGAGGATTTAAAGGGTGACAAACTAGAGGAATTAGGAAAGGAAACATTTCTCATTGCTATTCATTTTAACAACAGTACAACTAAAGGTTTAGTAAAATGAGTGTCCTTGTAAAACAGGTTCCTCCAGTGCTGCCTTCCCTGTTTCCTCCTGAGCCAAACTGGTCAGGTCTGTTCTGAAGCAAATAGCATTTCACCGGTGCAAGCGAGGAGCACTCTTCCTAGCATTATGGTCCTTAATGACTCTCTGCAAAATCACTTATACAATAATTCCCATTCCTTTGGGACCTCTAAATAATTCTTTCAATGTGAGTCTCTTGGGAAAGACCCAACACACAGTACTGGTATATCAGCCCTAACTTGCATGTGGCATAATGCAAAGACCAGAATAGCTGCTTCTGTTATTGGGTGTATAATAACTACAGACTATAGCACTATCAAGATGAACAAATCATACTAGCTTCCAGTGTCAATTCTGTATTTTATTTCTTCAGGGAAGCAGTTCGTCTCTGTGGTTATTGCTCTAAAATCAGTGCTTGGTCCTACCCCCAGAAACCCATACCTTAAATGTTGACTTTAAGAGCAGGAATCTTGGGGAAGCCGGGATGGCTCAGTGGGTTGAGCGCTCACTTTGCAGCGCTGGGGACCGGGGATCGAATCCCGGCCTCGTGTGGAACCATGTGCTGAACTGGGAGCTCCCCCAGTTCAGCTCTCTCTCTGTATCTCTCTCTCTCTTTCTCTGTCAAAAATAATAAATAAATAATTAAATAAAATTTTAAAAAATAAAGGAGTGTTTATAAGAAAAAAAAATAAAAGAGCAGGAATCTTGAAAGGCTTGAGTTTTCAAGAGTTAGGTTAAGAGTAGCCTTAATTTAGCAGAAGGCCCTGCAGAAGATGCCAGGGACTCCCACTGTAACACTGAAAGCATTACCGTTTTGAAATGAAGCCCTGTTGATGACATAGCTGTAGTTGAAGGTCAGACAGTAGGGATCTTCACCTCTATTCCACGTTTGCTTCTCAGATGATGCAACTGCTTAGAAACTAGTTATGGGAACGTCATAGAAAGAGCATTTGTCTCTCAGCATGTGGGTTCTCAAGCAGTATGTGCAGTTTGAAGAACTGTCTATTTGGGGCTTCAATAAAGAGAAGTAAAATATTCCATCTAGTGGTCAAAGAAGAAAAGGTGAAATGAGAAGTTTCCAGGAAGAGGTGTGTGAGGCAAAGTGACAGAGCAATCAGTGAATGGCCTTTCAGTGGGTATATTTTTCAGAACCTGATAGGACCTGCCCTAGATGGTGGTGATGTTTTTTGAGTGTGCTAGTACTAGACAAGAAATCTGGGGCACCGTTCCTTACAAAGCCATTCGGCAGAACTCTTGTTGCAGAGAACAGCTAACAGGTTGGCAGGTTATGAACAGCCTGACTAAAGGGAGGCCCTGTCCCCACCCCACCCTCATGGAAGAAAAGATGAAACCAGCCATTCATGCCTGAATTTGTGAACATGTGAGTACGAGAAAGGCAAGGGTGGAATGCAAACTTTAAAAAGGAGAAACAGCCCAATAAATTTAACAAAAAAAGTTTCGGGGCAGCCGGGATGGCTTAGTGGGTTAAATGCTCACTTTGTAGCCCCAGGGACTGAGGATCAAATCCCAGCCCTGGCCTGTGCAGCCCCATAAGCTGAACTGGGGAGTGCCCTCAGTTCGTTTCTCACTGGGGTGAGACCCCGGCCCAGTTCCTGCCCTGTGCAGCCCCATGCCCACCTGTGGAATGAAACTATGTGGAAAAACCAATGATGTGCAACTATGGAGACTGTTCTGGGCCTTCCCCCTTCAATGTCTCTGTCAAAAACAATAAAAATAAATCTTAAAAAAAAAAGTTTCTCAACCAGTGTCACTCCAATAAATTTAACAATAAATAATAATAATAAAGAAAAAAAGAATGGAGGCTAGTTAAAAAAAAAGGGGGGGAGGCAGAGAGTCAGGCTAGCAAAGGATCAAAAACAAGTGTTAGTCAGCCGGGTTATCAGGATTGGGTCAAGTGCTCTTTGTATACCAGTAACTGAACCCTCCACACCCCTGCTATTATAAAAGTTGATTAAATCGACTTCCCAGGAAATTCTCAAGGTGTAGATGAACTTAATTGGCCCGATACCCAGTGATAGTGACGTCTTCCTGACTAGAACCCTCCAACTTCCTAGTACTCTCAACCAAAGGGTCATTGTCTTCCCCTCCTCTTGACCTCTCCTTTCACCTCCTTTCCACAGTTCTGGAGAACAGCCATAGAGTGATAATACAATTTACATTTCCTGCAACTCTACCAGCTGCCTCAGGCCTTGACCAGGGCCTACTTCCCAGACAGTAGTTAGGGTGTCCCCTTGATCAGAGCCTCCCTCCCCCAAGCGTTGGTGTTTGGCCAGCTCCTCTGTCCCACCTGCAGTTTTGTGCCATCCCTCTACCCTGTCAAGGAAGAAGACGCAGAGAGCCTGGCCATTTCCACACCTGCCCTTTATTGGACTCAGCCAGCCAGCTAGCTCAGGGCCCGTCACGCATCTCAGATACCGCCCATACAGGTTTAGGAAGGCACCATCATTCTGTGAAGGCCCAGAGCCCACCCGGGTCTTGGAGGCCCAGGCTGAATCACCGACCAGAAGATTGGGGGAGAAAAAGGAAACAGGCAGACTGGAAAAGCAAGGCTCTTCAATGAAGGGGATTGATCGCAAGGGAAACTTAGGTCCAGCAGTGTCTCCTGAGGGCACGCTGAGTCCTAAGGAAAGCTACTCGGGCTGGATGGAGTAGATCTGGGTGCTGAGCAGCTTGTGTCTATATGGCAACTTTGAGGAGGCGCTTGATGTCAGGCTCAATGTTGACGGTAGGGAAGGTGCGGCTGTAGCGTCGGAAGGGCTCCCCCTCCGGCCCAATAAGGAACTTCTCAAAGTTCCAGGCCACGTCTGAGCGGCGCACCGGACTCCAAATGATGTACTTGGGATCGGTCATGAGGGAGAATGGGTCATCATAAGGGTAGGGGAGCTTGTCCTTCAGGTAGGCGAAGACAGGATGTTCGTTCTGACCATTCACCTCACACTTTTGGACAAGGGTAAAGGTGGGCTGGAATCCACCCCCAGGGCGGACATACTTGAGACTGTTCAGGATCTCCTCATTCTGACCATTCTCCTGGGGGAGGAAAAAGACAAAGAGCATGGAAAAGGGAAGGGGGAAATGAAGGGTCCACAACATGCACATCTTTTACCTTCTAGACTCCCTTCCCAGGACTGTTCTTTTCTACATATCTTTTCTTTTTCTCTGTTCCTTTTCTTCCCTTCTTCATGTGCTTTGCCCTGCTTTTGACTTGAAGTTTTCCCTCTCACAGCTATTGGTGTTTTCTCTAGGTCATTTCTGAAAGTTCTTGCAGTTTCTGCCTTGGCTGTTCTTATACTGAGAGATTTAGCATTTTTGAGCTGTTGTTCTTCTCTCCAATCTACCCTGAGCAGTTCTTAGGATATCTGTCTGAAGCATCAAGGAACCTTAAATTCAGGACAGTAGAAAGGGAAAGGAGGCTCAGGTCATACTGCATAGAACCCTCCTTCTTATCCACACACACACACACACACACGTGCATGCAAGCGTGCACGCACTTACATTCTGCTACCACCTTCCCTTTTCCTCTGCCCTGGCTTTGCCTCTGTTGCTTCTAGTTAAATGTGAGACTTGAGGCCTTTGCTCTGCCCTTCTCAGCTCCTCAAACTTAGGCTGAAATTGAGGCCTAGAGGAATGGAATGTATAGCTTCTTGCTTTCATCTTGCCTTGTCCTAGATCTGAAGTGAAAGTAGGAAGAAGCTCTGATGAAGGAAGACCCCCATCTAAGGAAACCTAGTTTTCAGGTGCCACAAAGGAAAGTTAGAGACACCAATGAATGCATTCTAAATGCAATTACTTAGTGACTAAAGGGGTGAATTAAATAGGGTAGAGGGTGCAGGGTTCTGGAATTGGTCAGGGGAAAGGGAAGTTAAGGAAATTAAGTGCTTGAGGACTAAAGGTTGTGATGATCATTGCTTTCACTTCTAGGCTGCCATCCCAAGACTCCTATACCTCACACTCACTCACTCTGTTCAGCTATGAATGCTTTAGTTCTGAACCTGTTACCTGTCTTTCCCTTCCTGTTGCCATCATGGTTCTCTCCCCACTCAGCATTCCCCACCCCTGACATCCCCAAAAGGCCCATGGAAACCCTTATTTTCCACCCTACCCCCCCCCCCCAAGGCTAAGAGTCAGATATCTCCCTCTGAGGGAAAGAGCCTGCCTCTGACCTACTAGAACCAATTAGTACAGTCAGTTCTAGGCCTTCACGGTATCTTGAGCCCAGAGTTTATCTCTATTAGACGTCTTATCTCTTAATGTAAATGGCTGGCTGGCTACTGGTAGGCTATGGACTCCCTCCAGCAACTAGTTAGGCTGCAGTGATGGTGTAAGGCTGGAGACACCATGGTAGGGGGCAGAGAGAGGTTTTGCCCTTTCTATCTCTCCTACTTTGGTGAAGCCTAGAACCAGGCAGAGAAGGAAGGACAGTGAGGACAACAATGGTTTGGGCTCAGGCTCATCCCAGTGGATGACACTTCAGCCGTCTTGTATGTCGCTCTGCTAACCTCTTTGTTGCCCTCCTTCCATTGTGAATAGAACTAAGGGGATTATAATTAGAGGGTTCACCTGAGGTCATTCTGCTGGCTTGTGCTGTTAATAAGTGAAAAGAGAAGAATCCCTAACAGAGCACTTGAGGTGTGTGGGCTGAAGATGTATAACTGTATGACCCATGAATCAGAGACAGAGGTGCAGCGATGCTCAGAGGAGGCACATGCACACCGCCCAGCCTTGGCTTTCCCCCAGATTCATTCTCCACTTGGCTGATTTCAAGCAAAATCCTTTAATCTAAAAAAGTTGCTTGCCTTTGCATATTACTTTATATTTTTCAAGTTAGTTTGTATGTCTTATCATTGGATCCTATGAGATAAGTGGTATTATCCTCAATTTACAGACAAGGAAACTAAAGCAGAAATTTTGAGTGACTTTTCCTAGGGCACAGAGCCATTCAATAGAAGCAAGTCTGGCTAGAACTAAGGTCTCCTGAGTCAGTTCAATCCTATTATAGTTTAATTATTAATCTTCTATTTCCTCCACTCATTCATTGGAGCAGATATCTAATGGTTGTCTTTTATACCCGAGGCTCTGATGGCACAAAGGAGAGAAAAACAGACCTGGTACCAGCCCTCCTGGAGTCTAGTGGGAAGACAATAAACAATCAAATTCATACCCTCGGTCTTTAATCACAGTTAGAATCATATATACTTCCCCTTGGTAGTTACATATACTAAAGACCTAGATTAACAAAACATACCCCACAATTCCAGACACTCCAATACTCATATAGTTCCCCCCTCCCCTTAGCCTACGAAACAACACAACTCCCTGAGTACAGGGGCCCCCTCACCTGATGTCCAAATTGGTTGCAGGGGAAGCCAAGGACCACCAGGCGCCTGGGAAAGCGGCATTGCAGCTCGTTGAGCTGGGTGAAGTCCCGGGTGGTTGTGCCTCAGAGCGAGGCCACATTCTCAATCAGCACTGCCCTGCCTCGGAATGTATTGAAGTCTACCTTCTCCCCATCCAGGCTGACAGCGGTCAGGTCGTAGAAGGACTTGGCAATGTACGCCATGGTGAGCGTGCAGGCTGAGCCTGGCAGAGTGGTGGGAGCCCACTTAAGGGATTACTAAAGGGGTGGAGAGGAAGGAGGAGCCTGGAAAGATGGGAAAAATCTCACAATGGGGCTCTGAGCATCCTCAGGATGACTTAGCAAAAACAGTCCCCACCTGCCAGTGCTGTTTGAACAAGGAGGTTGCACCTCCTATTTACAGGCTGAACAAAGCCACCTCCCTGCTCCACCCTGCTGGCAACCTGGGAAGGGCCAATTTGATATCTATGAGCAGACATGAATAATTCACTTCTTGTGGGGAAACCAGAGCCCCAAAGGTCACCCGGGAGGAAAAAAGGAAGGGTGGGACGCAGCATTGACTCCTGCTTGCCCCAGCAAGTTGTTTTCACTTGGCACAGACGTTTATTGAGTGTTTGCTGAGTGCCATGCTCTGAATTGTGCAAGAGAAAGGTCAGGGTCTGCAGAGATCTGAAAGATGAGGAAGAGAATTGGGGCGCATGTCCCCTTGACTCAGGTCGCAACTGAAAGACACATATTACTATTTACAGTTTTCTCTTCAGCCATTGCTTTCCACAAAATCAAAGGAACCCTTAGGATAACAGTGTGTGACTTTCTAAAATAACGACTTGCAGGGGATGCCAGGATAGCTCAGCGGTTGAGCACTTGCCTCACAATCCCATTGTCTGGGAGTCGATTCCCAGCCCAGACCCATGCAACCCCAGCTGCTGAACTGTGGTGCAACTGTAACGGCCAGAATAGCACAGTGACGAAGGTCCTCACCACCCATGTGGTAGGTCCCCTTCCCCACATGGCCCCACTTCCACCTGTGTGGAAAGAAACCATGTCACATCAAATGATGTGCAGCAATGAAGATGGCGCTGAGTTCTCCCCCTTCCTCCTCTCTTTCACCTTCTCTCAATAAAATAAAAATTAAAATAATACTAATAAAATATAAAATAATATAAATAAAATTGAAAATAAGATAAATAAAATAAAATAATGACTTTCAGGCCTCTGCTTGCACCAGGCTGAAGACATGAAGTTGGGCTTGTCTTGCAAGGTCTCTTGGTGAGTGCTGGTACTAGTGCTGGAGGGCACATCTGCCCTGGTCCCTGCCCAGTACCATCTCCTCTACTCCATCAAACAAATGCAAAAAGTGTCTGGAGGCTTTGCTGGAATAAACGATAGCGATTTATTCAAGGGTTTTGGAGTTTGCAAACAGGGAACACAGCTAGGCAAAACCCCAGAAGTGTTCCAAAGAAGAGAAATTAAAAGCTCTTATACTAAAAAGTACATTCTTGAGAATTATCAATCATACATTTTTAGCACTAGGATTGGTCCAGAACAGTCATCAGTCAGAATGATGCTTGTCAGGAGGTCTGTTGTGTGTGATGTGGAAGTATACGTGGGTTCTTCAGGCGATCACTAGAGGGTTACCTGGAGGTCCAGATGTACCATGTTTTTCTGTGTATAATGTGCATTTTTGGGCCCAAATTTCTGAGGGAAAAATAAGGATGCACATTATACATGGGTGGTACTAATTCTGTATCAATATAAATGTTTTTAATTATTTTATTTATGCTTATGAGTTAAAAGTGTAACTCTAGAAATCAATAATGATATCTGTATGGAAAATAATACCCTGGAATATGATAATCAAGCTTTTTTACATAAAAAATTTTATGCATAAAATTTCTTGTACCTTGTATCTGTTCTTGTTTTGTATTTGTCATATAAAATTTTCTTAGAGAAAAAGTTTTTTCTTGTATCATGTTAAAAAATTAAATGCTAAAATTTTTTTATAACACAAAAACCAAGTACCTAAATATAAACAAATAAAAATTAAATTAAAAAGTTAAAATGAAAGATATTTTTCTCTGAAAGTTTGGACCAAAATTGTGGGTGCGCATTATACACGGGAGCACATTATACACAGCATAATGTGGTATAATAATCTAGGCATTGATGCAGAACTGGAAAGTTTATAAAAGTTTAAGTTCCCAGGCTAGTTAGGGTGCAGTCAGTTGTGGCCAGGGTGACAGTAAGCAGTCATAGAGCGGATGGATAAACTCCGAGGGGATGAATGACCCCTACCTCTTCTCAGACAAAGGCTCAGTCCCAAAGACTTTGCGGAGGAATTTTGCTGTTGTTCCCCAAAGAAGGAAGTATGCAGGGAGTCGAGGCTGCTATGGTTCTAGACCCTGCTAGCCCACCCATGATGTTTCCAACACCAGCCATGCAGTGTACTGCAGGTCATCTGGGGACCTGCTAAGGGCTGTCATGGACGCACACCCCTGGAAGCCCACAGAAACTAGGAAGGCTATAGGCTAAGCTTCATTCTTCCAAGCACCCACCAACTCAACAAATCACTTTTTCTTTTAATGCCTGGGTTGCTTCATCAGTAAAACTTGGCTACTAGGCTTTACCTGGCTTTGGAATTTTAGAGTGAAATTTCAATAACAGTACAAATGTTCACTAAAGACTGTTTTCATGGTCATGTCCATTGGGAACAGTCTCCTAGAACAAAGAACAAGCAGGGCTGGCAGTGGCTGGGCTCGAGAATCTGATCGGTTGAGAAGATGGAGAATTACTCACCAGGGAGTGGGCGGCTTTTGTCTTTTATAGCTTGTCCCTTGTTTATAGCAAGTGGGAACCCATATGTCTCAACTTGCTGCTCCCTAAAAACAATGCCTCCATTTAACCAGGCAGTGGAAACTTTGGCTAGTAGACGAGGTGACAGGAAATGCAATGTGAAGTTTGTCCCCTGCTGAGGCTAGGTGGAGTTCCTAGAAGCAGCCATTAAATGTGCCTACCAATCCACCAAGTCTAAAGGACTTGGCCTTGACATGAGCTAAACTTTAACATGAACTTGCCTACCTAGAGCTTCCCCAATACTCACCTATTAGCTGTCCTTCTGTGACCCCTCTCTAGAAAGACCATCCTGAGCTGAGGAGTGGGGCTTCCCTTTCATAGGTACATGCCACCCCTTTTCTTCAAGTATTATATAACCTAGTGCCCTGAGTACCCAGTTTCTTACCTCTCATAATTGAAAAAGAATAGATGAGGCTTTCCTAAAATTTTTGTCCAACTTTACCTCAACCTCACTCACTTTCCAGAAGCTTGTAACTTTGTGACATGCACTGTGTAATTCCCATGGCTTTCCACAAGAACAGTAGTTACTGGCTTAGCATATAGAAAGCTGTGGGTGGGTGGTTCTCAATTCTGGCTGCAAATGAGAATTGCTTATAAAGATTTTTTAGTGATGGCAAAGTTTTCCCCTCCAGAGGTTTCATGACCTTGCCACTGCTACTTTGGGGCCCTTAGGCACTTGCTTCCTTATCTGTTAAACTTGGAAAATCACCCTCCTTATAGTGGGATGGAGGAAATAAAGTATTACAAGCTCTGTAAACTGGAAAGTGCAGATTAAGATCTTAGGTAGGCTACCATTGCCTTGCTTTTATTCCTTCCTTCTTCATTTTATCCTTACCTCCATTCTCAGCCTCTTCTATCAACTACACATACTCTAAGTTACAGTATTCAACAGCACTACCCCTGCCCACCTGAACTCCTGAGTTTCGTTTGCCTTGCTCCCCTGGGCTAGGATGAACTTCGGAAGGATGACTTGATCACTCTTCATGTCTTCAGGAAGACCTGTTCCTGTTCCATCCCAGACAGATGAGAACCTTCTTGGTTTTAAAGGCTCCCCTGGACACTCAGCATCATCCCAGACTTGCTCAGTCAAATTTCTGCCGAGAAAGGGGGGCTTAGCTTGGGGCTCCCCTGCAGGTGGCATTAGGAAAGGTACAATCATGGGAGATGTTTGCCAGTCCGTTGTCATCCTACTGCCATTGCTTTAAGGATCTGGAGCCTCTTCTACCAGTACTGCCTGTCCCCTTTCCCTATAACTGCCAGGGTCCAAGTGAATCTACTCTCAGGGACTCATTTAGCCACACCCGTGGTTTGAAATATTCTTTATTTTTGTAAACATCTGTGTTTAAAATAGATGAACCCTGCTCACAATTCACATACTGGAACCGAGACACAGCACACAAAGTTCACCTCTCTCAGGGAGATGATGGGGGCACAGGAACAGGTGAGGACGTAGGGCTAGGGCTTCTTAGGACAGCAGGTGCAGGGGTGGTGAGGAGTAAACAGGTGAACAGGCAGGAGCGCCTGCTCAACAGTCTGGGCCTACTGCCAAATCCCAGGCCACCGCCTGGACTGGAGAAGTTTAGGGGTGAGAGGCTGACCCATACCTGGTAACTATAACTGCACCCTAATATCCCACCCCCCCTCCTGCTCCCTTACCTTTCCCCAGCTGTGGCCCTTATGGATGGAGCTAATCAGGCCATTGAATCTTGACCCCATGTTTTCCCTTCTGGAACCCCTAGGGTACAGTTATAAACAGAGCCCCTCTCTCCCTGGGGGGCTAGGAAAGGCAACGACACTGCCTAATATTCCGGGAAAGCTGCAACTGACCCACAGGTTGGAGCCAATGCAAATCTAACTTCCCCTTTCTCCAGTCCTGGCTTCAGAGGGTGGGCATTACTGACCCCCACCACCCACCCCAATGTAATGCTGCATGTGTCCCACCACCTGGGCAGTTCATGCTCAAGGAAGTAGCCCACGCGTCATGACTTCCTCCGAAAGTGGGCTCTGTTTCATTAGCCAGTGCCTTCTACCTGTCCCACCCCCCTTTTCTGTCCACTACGCTCACTCATCCCCCAGTCCTGCTTCTGAGCCACCGTCTTCTGCTAGCCCCTGGTCTGAGAAGTGTCTGGAGAAAGGGTTTGGGGATTTCCTCCCCCACCCCCTTTTTTTGGAGTAAGGAAGTGGGGCTCTTAATCCTTCACATGTGTGCTCTGGATGTTAATCCTTAGGTGTTTTAGCTCCAGCTCCAGCCATGCAATGTGGCAAATAAGTAGCTTAGGAATCGTCCTCCTACTAAGGAAGATGGGAGGAGCCCTATGAGGGCTGGTAACTGACTTGTCACTTCCTTAAAGAGCCTCCTTCAACCTACTCTTGGACCATATGGGGTTAAAGAAACTTTCTCCTGAACAAAGAGTCCTCTTCCCTCCATGTGTAACCACAGTGCAGATGGCAAGCCCTCAGCCTCCTCCTCAGGAGCTGGAGGGGCAGGATGAACACTTGGTCCTGAGGCAGAAGAGGCATTTCTACCCGGGGCTTGTTTTCTTTCTTCCCAGGAAGCCCCTGCTCTTCTCCTACAAACTCTGGGTCTCGGGAAAACGCTGGGAGCTTACGGCTGGGTTCGGTGAAGGCCCACCACCTGCCAGGAAGTTCAAGGAAATGCTCTCCTTACACAAGAAATAGGAGGTGGGGCCCAGGAAGCCCCGCGGCTGCCACATCGCCCTCTGGTGTGCACGCTGCTGCCCTGGCCTGCTCTCCCTTACTCTTAACCTGATACTTAGGAGCCGGTCCTTTTTTCCAAATGCTCCCCTTTCTGGGGTGTGCGGTCAGCTTGAGTGACGCTCCCCTGGGGTTCTCCGTGCCCCTGCAGTGCCCTCAGGCCTTGGTCCTCATCTTTAGAGCCAGGATCCCTGCCACCCCGCATCATGTTTTTTTCTAGTCTGAAGTACTTGCTCTGAGCTCAGTTTCCCCAAGAGGCAGGTGGGCAGGCAGCCAAGCAAGGCCAAAGCTGGGGGGCGGGGGTGGGGGGTGCATGGAGAGGTAGGGCAGCCCCAGGCTAAGGAGCACAATTGGTGGTTCCTTCCTACCTTGCAGTATCACTGTCCCCAATCACGGGTGAGGCGGGCCCATGGCACAAGGAACTATAGGGAGGGAGGAAGGGCAGAAGCACCCGGTGGCCTTTGGCCCACCCAACAGCAGAATGGGGGGTTCTCCCAGGAGTAGAGATGGAACATTCCAGAGCCTGAGTCCCTGCCCTGGAACAGGGGTAGGCAGAAAGGAAAGAAGCTGCACCAGCAGCCACATAGTTGGACATACAGGGAAAAGAGTGAGAGGAACTCGGATATAAAACACACTGGCGGGGAAGGGGACAGAGAAAGAGAAGAGGGAAGAAGAGAGAAAAAGCAGACAGGAGACCAGATGCACTCAGGACCCTTAAGTGGCCTGGACTCCCCACTCGGCCACTGTCTGGGGAGCTCGGGCAGTGAGAGTGCTTATAGCACACGTGGGGCTCATAGCAGGCCTGCAGCTGGGGAAGCCACTCCAGGGTGCGGGGCTGGGGACAGAGGCTGCTCAGAGATGACAGTGGAGCTGCTCTTGGGGCCAGGCATGGGGAGCAGCAGCTACGGATATTCCACAGGGTCACCCGAATGAGAGGAGAAGCAGGGCAGAGCCCAGCCAGACTCCCTGTCTGCCCGCAGGCCTCCTGAAGGGAGGAGGGATCGTGTGGGTGCTCCATGCAGGACCCTCAGCACCAGCAGCTTTTTGAAGAGTTCACGGGGCCCTCGGGTTTGCTCTCATCCTCCTCCAGCTCTGCCAACGCCACCTCATTGCTGGCTCGTGTCCGGAGACCATCCAGCTCCTTCCTGTGGGCCTGTAGCACCAGCTCCGTCAGACGCGTGAAAGACTGCGAAAGTGAGGGGCACAGGTTAGCCCGTGTGCCCTCCTCCTCCCCTCTCAGCCCTGGAACTGCCCACGGAGCCAGGGTCCCTTTTCTCTTGGCTCCTAGGTTACCTTTTCCTCTCACTTCCCCTGTCTGGACTACCTCAGAGCTCTCACCTCTTTAATGTTGAGGTTGGTGCAGGCACTTGTTTCATAGAAGTCCATGCCATACTCCTTAGCCAGCTGCAAGAGAAGAACATTCCTGAAAGGGAATCAGTAAGGGAAGGGAGTTGTCCCCAGCACCGGGCACATACTTCTGTCACTGCCCTCACAGCCCACGCTGTATTGTGAGTTTCTCAGCTGAGACTAAGAGCGCCTTCTAAGACACAGGCTAGCAGAGAATAGGAGAAGATGCCCCACAAATATGCACCCCACACCCCCACCTACCCACCCAAAGACACACATGCACTCCCAGCACACACACATCATATAGCAGGAGGCAAAGAAATCAAATGTGGCAATATGGCACATTAACCTGAAACATGGGCTTTGGAGTCCAAGAGACTCAGACCCAGAACGATTCCATGGGGTCATGCATCTCAATGCACTTGCTTAGCACAGGGCCACCCGTAATGCTCAATAAGTACTATTATCCCGGTGGGGTCTGCCTCTACTTTCAAGCTTCTTGATGACCGTGTATTATTTTTTAATACCAAAAATACAGATTTTGTCTTAGGTGCTAGAGGAATGCTTTGACTGAAAAGCTCTTGAGGCCCCTGGAGTGGGTGGACAACTCTTGTCTCAGGAGTACCCATCTTTCTTTCTGTCTCTGGGAGGACGGTCTCCCTGTGTGCTTGGACAGTCCCTCAGCACCATCTTCCTACCCTCTCTGCCCTCGTGGCTTCTCTAAACTGTGGGCCCTTCATCCCCTCGCTTTCCTTCCTAACTCTTTCCAAGTGAAAGGAGGGCAGGGAGTGAGTGTGGAGGGGGCGGATGACTGAAGGACGGGAGCTGTGCTTGAATGTGATTGGAGAGGAGTCATCAACTTGAAGTTCCCCCTCTTCACTAACACTGGGATGTGCTCTGAAGCAGAGCTCATCCTCTTTTAGGGGACTTGGAGCTGGGAGAGTTGCTGCCCAAGAGGTCTTTGTTTCAGGATGGACCGCGAATCTCTTTCCTGAACAACAGAAGGCAAACTCTCAAGCATGCCAATTCACCCAGTGCCTTAAGCTACTGGAGGAGGTGTGGGTACCGATGGTGGTGAGAGAACCCTGCGTGCCAACTCTCAGGACTGCCCTGCAAGGCAGCAGGAAACGCCAGGGATGGATTCGGCCAGCTCACACCCACTTACCTGCTGCCCTTGCTCTCTTCCCACCTGCCGTTTCTGCTCTTCATCGGCCTTATTCCCTATAAGAATCTTCTGGACACCTTCTGGTGCATACTAGGGACAAAGGACCGACAGACCTGCCAGTGAGTGCTACCTGTCCCTCCCATCTCCCCACCACACCGTCTGCACTGGCCTCCACCGTAGCACCACACTTCAGAGCCCTAGGGACAGAGCAGGCTGACCATGGCTGACCCCAGGGGTCGCAGAGGGACACCATGGGGACAGTTTAGCACAGGAGATTCTCCGGCTAATTCTGATGCTTCCTTGGGTTGGGAGCAACTGGCATCTGAGCTGGAAAGCACA
This sequence comes from Craseonycteris thonglongyai, assembly GCA_004027555.1. Classification (NCBI taxonomy): domain Eukaryota; kingdom Metazoa; phylum Chordata; class Mammalia; order Chiroptera; family Craseonycteridae; genus Craseonycteris; species Craseonycteris thonglongyai. The sequence continues at coordinate 20,225 of PVKE010009682.1, read as the reverse complement.
CTGAGCTTCCGTCCAACCCTTCACTCTGCAGGTAAGGAACTGTGAACTCAAGACAGTTCAAATCGCGTGCCCACGGCTCCACAGCTGTCCTGGTAGAGCCAGGACTGAATTCCCCTGGGCCCTGAGATTTCAGGAAGCAAGCTGTTCACAGGGTACGCTTTGACCTAACTTATTCTCAGGGATGAAACAGCCAGGGTGTGTGGCAGGGTATAGTGCCGGGCAAGCAGGGCAGCTTGAGGTTTCCCCCACATCTGACTCACCCGGAGGTCTTCATCCGGGGCTGTGGAAGGCAAGGTTTCCTGGTGGCATTTGCTCACCAACCCCGGAGATTCGGCCTTTTCCAGCTGACCCTCACTCTGCCTTCCCATCTGAAGTGCCCGCTCCCGCCCCCGACAGTGATGCGACGTCTCCTACCTCGTCCACATCACTGACCCACTTCATGATGTGCTGGTAAGAGCGCTCGCTGCTAATGTCGTAGACTAAAAATATTCCCTGAGACAGGAAGAGAGAAGCAGATATGGGGAGGTAGACAAACCCTAAATGCTGTGTCCCACTCTCCCTGCTCCCTGATTAGCATAATGAGGACCCCTCAGCACTCAGAACCGCCTCCTTCTCTCAGACCCCCAATGCGATTGCTCCCTTGGCCACCACAGAACTCTGAGGCATGAAGGCACCAAACCCTTCGACCTGGGTCTCTGGCCCAGGATGAAGGGTGAGGGTGAGGGACCTGCCTGGAGTGAGTGCTCAGAGAATAACTGATGAATGCATGGTCCACGAACAATTGCAAGACTTCCCTGAGGCTTCCCTCCCCAGCAGGCAACTCAAGGGCCCTATTTGGGAGGTGGGGGTGGGGGGTCAGTGGCACAAACACCCCAGGCCAGGATTGTGGGTGGCAGCACCCTACCTCTGAACCGTGAAAATGGTGGCTTACCTGGGCCCGTCGATAGTACTGCTTTGTGATGGTCTGATATCTCTCCTGCCCTGCCGTGTCCCTGCAGGAGAAAGCCAGTCCCTCAGAAGAGTGGGGAGCACAGAAGCTGGTGGAAAGGGGAGGAGCAGGAGCTGGGAGACCCTGTGCCCCAAACTGGGGAACTGCAGGGTGAAAAATCAGGAGACCTTTGGTCCCCAAGGGGATCCAAGCATATATGACTGTGGTAGAGAGGTGTTGTCATCTGGTCCAAACAGAGCTTACAGGGTCTTGTCAACTATACCTGCACTGGGAGCCACAACTGTAAGGGGCTGGGACATCTCTCTCTGGAATTTGGCCACTGTGGCCAGACTGGTTGGACTGCTCCACCTCCATTCCCAACAGGACCTCTGAAGGCAATAGGCGTATCATTCTGAAATTGGGAGGCAGTTCCAGACGCTGGCAAAGGTAGTGAGGGCTTCCAGGAGCTGCAGGCCCGAGTCATAGCAGCCCCTTGTGGCAACTTGTGGGAATTGCACCATGCTGCACTGAGGCGCTCTCACCAGGGTCCCATCCTAAATATGGGGTGTAGCCCTTCCTCCTTCCAAGGACAAAGCCTTATTCAAGACAAACCCACAGTGGTTAGTTTGCCAGTTACTTCTAATTCATGCCTTCTGGTTAATCCCATATAGTTTCTTAAGAAAGAGATGGGAGATGAAGGCTCATGGGAGCAGATGGGCTTTGACTTCTGCTTCTCTCCAACAAAGAGGTGACCAGTTGTCCCAGATGCAGCCTTGGGACTGCACACGTGGCAGTGGCAGCTAGGGAGCAGCGCAGGATTCTCTCTTCCCACCCAACTCACCAGATCTGTATCCGCACTTTGATGCCATCTACCTCTATGGTCTTCATCTTAAAGTCAACACCTGGGGAAAGAAAGAGGGCAAGACAGTTAGGAAGACACAGGCTGAGAACTGAACACAAAGGCCCAGGGCACTCACATGGGAAGGGCTCTCCTTTGGTTTAATTCGACCGAAAGATGGCAGGAGGTAAGGACTTGCTGAACAAAAAACTGACCCCAAGGCAGTGTCTGGTGCTTTGAATGGGGCTTCCCTTCCTCCTTGAGCTAAAAGTTGCCAGCAATAAAGGGTTTGGGTGGCACAGAGAGGGAATATGAGGAACTATGGGGGAATGCACTCCATCGGCCACCTCACTCAGCCCCAAACGTGTCTCCCTCTATTTAAGTGTGATGTCTTCCTAGCTACGAGTACACTTTCGGAGAGAACTGCTGTATGTTTTCCTCCTGGAAGTCTAACTCCTAGGAACAGCAGGGCCTCGCATGGGCCTGTGCTTTTCTTTGCCTTATTAATAACCAGGAGGGGGAACAGTGCTGTCGTGAATGTAGGGAAGGCCCAGCAAGCCTGGAGAGAGGACTGTTCCCGCGCTGCGGTGTGTGGGAAGCCCTCAGCGCCTAGCACTTGCTGCGGGAGACACTGCTGTGTGCTAGGACGATGGGCTTTGCCTGCAGTCACGACTGAGCTTGAATCCTGACTCTGGCCGCTTAACTCGTAGCTATGGTGCTGGGCACCTTGCTTCTCCGAGCCTCCGTGTCCTCATTAGTAAAATTAGGACTTTAGCAGTCATTTCAGAGGGTCCCTGAGAACACAAAGATGTAGTGCCGGGCACCCAGTGGCTGGCCAGTCAGTCAGCGGCAGCTCCCACTACACGGGTCCACAGTGGGAGCGCCTGAGGGACTACCAGTGACCGGACAAAGAGGCAGTGGCACCGCGCGTTGTTGGGGAGGGAGAGGGAGACCCACAGGGTTCTCAGGCGCTTCTGTCCAAGGCCTGGAGGAGCTAAACGGCCAGAGACATGGGCCCTACAGGCATCTGGCAAACCTGCCCAGGGCAGGCGTATTTGGGGAAATTTGCAGCCAGATAAGTCAGCACCAGCAGCAGCACACAGGCTTTGAGTGATGACAGAGATGGGGGGAGGAGGGTTTATCAGCATGCCTCTCCCCAGCCCTAACTGTGCCCAGGCACCATGCCCAGTGACTCAACAGCTGTGTCTGGTCAGTTAATTAAGCTTAAGTCTTCGTGTGCTCCCCGGAGACAACTCAGGAATGGGCATCTTGAACCAGCTTTCAGGTGGGGAGCATGGACAAGGCAGAGTTCTGGAGCGCAGTTACCAGCACAGCCCCAAAGACCCCAACACTGCCAGTCCACCTGGGCATTAGCTCTTTGCCAACGGGAATACTTCTCCCCTTCCCCATCCTGTCCTCAGCTTTCTACATATACAGACAAATTAAGCTCGGGCTCTTCGTCTCATCATCGAGACCAATCATCACTTAATTAGAGGGGGAATGGACAACCTGTACTAAATCAAGTTGCTCAGACGTGAATCATTTCTCCCCTGAACAAGGTGATTCATCGCTATTGAGCTGTACTTTTCCAAAGGGGCAATGCCTGGCAGCCATGCTTCCAAGTGTGCTGAGAAAGTGACGAAGAGGAGAGTGAAGGAAGGATGGGGCACTGGCCTTGGTGGGGGCAGCAGCATGCTCACACCCTCCCTAGACCAACAGTTGTCAAGACTTTGCATCTCCCCAAAATCTGGCAAGAAGGGAATAAAAAAAAAAAATCCTTGTTTTTTTCATGGTCCAGTGCCTTCTTCCCAGGAGAACCAACAATTCTGTTCACTTTATAATAAACCTAGCTCCTCCTCCTACTAGCCCAGCAAGCCTGCTCAAGGATAGTGCCTTGTGCAAAGAGGCCAGTCACAGGGGGTGGGGTGTGGGGGTACAGACAGAGGTTCTAGTTCCTTTATTCCATAAGCGTCAGTGGGAACTTAACTTTGTGCCCTGTAGTTACAGTGTTAGGTGCAGAGTGGCCAAAAAGATATATGGTCCCTGCTCTTACAGAACTTAGTGGAAAGGAGGCAAAGGCCCAGGAGGTGAGACAACTCTAGCCCAACGTCAGCACAGCCGGTAGCAGAGGCCTGTTTGAGGCCAGAGCCCACGATCCCCCTTGTACTGTCTCTGAGGGGGATGAGAGGAGAGGTGGGTAACTAGGCACAGAGGTCATAACAGTGCTTGGTTTCCTATTTCTCTGTAGGTCCTTGAGAAGGGCTGAGTTGGGGGAGCAGCTCCCAATACTAGGGAAACTTTCTGAGAATGAACACAGGCTGTTGGAAGAAGCAGGGCAGAGGAGAAGATAGGCAACTACCTTGAATTGAGTGCTGGGCTTGGATTCCTTCTCCCTTCTTCCTTCACTTAGTTGTGTAGCCAGAGAGCAGGAATTCTGTGGGCTCACAGCCCCCACACCACCTACCCTCCCATCTTGCAACCTAGGCCCTCCTGAACCACCCAATAAAATTTGTTCTAACATCTGTGAGAAGTCAAATGCTTCAGTTTTGGCTCTTCATATGTACTAAGAAAGAAACAAAAAAGTCTATGCCTTCTGAGGGGTTTCCCTCTCCCACCCCCTCCCGCTGTTTTGCTTCTTAATTTAAAGATTAACAGCCCAAAGTTCTTCTAGTGGGTCTATTCCTTCTGCTCTGTTCCCACACACCTGAACGGTCCACCGTGTCTACCTTGTCAATCAACCCCTGGCCTTTTGTGACCTGTGCCCATCATGGCCCCTTTCGCCTCCCTGCATCACTTGGGTTTTTCCGCTGCTGAGCACTGCAGGGCAAAGTCAAAACACTGGCCTTGTTTAGTCACCTGCAGACTCATGCTTTGTCACCTCAGCTGGGCCCTTGCCACTGCTCAGCAAACTGTTTATTGGATGTGTGTTCAACCCTCACATTCCTCATAGCTGCTGTCCTCCCTGCTGCAGCCTTCAGTCCCAGTGCGTCCTCCCCACAGCTGAAGGCATTCAGGAGAATACTTTGTTCCCTGTCTGATGACAAAATGAAGGATGCCTGATGAAGCCTTTCCTCTGAGGCCGACCTACCTCCTTTCCTCACTTTCCTGTGTTCTCCACCTTCCCTCAGGAAGAGCCCTTCCTTGCTCCTTTCCAAGTCTGTCCTCTCAGCTGCTCGTCAGCCTCTTCCCAGTGCACACGCTAACAGTTTTACCCCTCTGTGTTGCATCTTCAGATTCTTTGGGAAGAGGAGATTTCTTCGTTTCCCTCCACCTTCAGTGTGTTCAGTGTGTTCCTATCCTGGCTTTTCTACGCAGCACTCCTCAAATTTCTAAGTGCATGCAAATCATGGTAGGGATACTGTTTAGATGCAGCTTCTGATTCAGAACTGACAACAGCTTGTAGGGCATTGGTTCCCAAAGTGTGGTCCCTGGACCTGCAGCCTCAGCTGGGACTTGTGAGAAATGCAAATTCTCTGGGCCCACCCAGCCCTACTAAATCTTGGGCACACAAAGAGAATCCCTGTCTAGCCCATCTCTAGACTGAGCCACACCCAGGCTCAGACAATACTTACAATGATAGCACACCTCCTGGCTGGGGAATGCAGAGAGCAGAGGGGAGTGGAGATTATCATCGTGCGGCACAGAGAGGCCACGTAACGTACTCAAGTTCCCACATCCTATAGCTGAGCTGGAGCTGGAAACCAGTCTCTTCAAACCTACCCAGGACACTCCTCACTCAGCCAGTGACTTCCCAAATCTTCGAGCGGAACCTTATGGTCTTATCTGTCATGCCTGGGCACACCCCACACCTGTTCTGATATTATGAGGCCTATAGAAGTGAGGCAGAGGGCCCACCATAACCTATATTCAGGGAACCCTTGAGAGTCCATGATTCCATTAAGCCCAGATGCATCATTCTGGACAGTGCCACCTCAGTGTCCCCACAAGAGAGCCTGCTTTCTTTCCTGGGTGCAGGGAACACTCGGGTGTGAAGAAACAAGCAAACCACTTCCACATAGCTATGGTTCCTAGCCAAGGTTCCTGGAGACCTTGGAGCCTTGGCAGGAGAGTCAGGAAGATGGGGCCTTCCAACGACATGCCAGAGCATGGTGAGCAGCTCCCCATGTTTTCCCCCAGCATCTCAGATACGTCAGTCACGGTACCTGCCACACCCAGGTCCCTTTCTGGCTGAAACTGCCCTGCCCACAGCCTCTGCTCTGTGTTCTTTGCAGAGAAGCAGCTCTTGACTGGACTAAAGTGGGTTATCTGACCCAAAGGAGGCCCTCAGTAGGCTTGCTGGTGATCCAAAAGGTGACCTGGCTAATAGGGGCCAACGAAGCTAGCTGAGTCGATCAAGTCAGCTCCCTCCAGATGGTGCAGAGGGCCCTGGCCAGGTGGTGATGTGAGAGACATGAAGCAGACAGATGTGCAGAGAAGCAGGGATGCCTACAACAAACGTGCTGGCCAGAGTGGGAATGAGCTGGATCCCACCCGTCCATACCAGAGCCAACCTTTCAGCCCATGGGCTATCCTCATAGCACACCCCTTTTTCTTAGAGTGTCTCAGGATGCCCGAAGATTCCCAGCCTGGGGCTGCCCACTGCTGCCTAATGGCACCCCAGGCTGGAGGGCAAGGTGGTGCAACGATGGGGCTGGGAGGGGGACTTCTAAAACGGTGTGCCCTGCTCCTTGCTGCCTGCTAATTTGGTCTTCTAGCCCCAACCAGACATAGAACACCTAAGGGGCAGAGAATATATTTGAAGGTTTTTCTTTGTCCTTAAAATCTCTGCCTCCACACCAGCCTGGTGCCTGGCATCAAGCAGCAATTCATTGGTGGCATCCCCTGCCCCAGAGAGCATAAGGAGGGATGGGTGCCTGTGGCTCAAGGGCAGAGCTGCAGGTCCTGCCATCTGAATGCCTCACAGACAGTAGCAGGAGCAACTCCTCAGTGAAGTGACAGTGCCAGGTCCTGAAAGCCCTGTAGCCTTTGGTTCTTCCTGCTGTGTCCCTGGCTGTGTGGCCTCTGCTCCTCCATCAACAACTCCCAGCCACTTCCTGGCCACAAGCAGAGGCCTGGAGCACACCCAGCTGCTGTCAGAGAACTGCCTTGAGCAGTACAACGGGGACGGCTTACTGCCCTCCCCGTCTAGCCGTGGAGGGGCTGTGAAGACTGTGGAAAGAAGGGAACAGGGCACATCCGGAGGGAAGAACACTGCTCACTGCCACCGTCTGCCTCCAGAGCCCTGGAAGGCATGGAGGAAGGGTAGCACGAATAGCAGAGTGGCCTGGTCGTTCAGAACACAGGTGTGAGGTCCGAGTTTGGTCCTAATCCTGCCCTCACCACTAATTACCTGTGTGGTGTGTGGTCTTGGGAAAGCTAGTTAACCTCTCTTTGTCTGTTTTCTCATCTGTAAAATGGGGGGTGACAATCCCTGATGTCAGAGAATTTTTGTGAGAATTATAAGTTATAAAAACCCGGCCTGGCCTGTGGAGCTTTATGAAACGTTAGCTAAAGAAGCTGCCATTCTCTTGGGCAGGATGAGATGAGGGAGCCCAGGGTCACAGTTTGGGGAATGGGAAGAGCTCTGGGAAGTAGGAGGGGCTTATGTTGGGAAGATGGGACAGAGGTGAGACAAAGAGCTAGCACTAAGCTGGAGTGATTCAACAAAAGAAAATGCCATCTACCATGGAGCCCATATGGCCCCAGAGCCTGGCTACAAACTAAATTCTGGCAAAGCTGGGTTGTGCCTAAGGTGGGGCAGCACCTATTGGGTTAACATCAGTGCCAGCTTGCGTGCCCGCCAAGTGCCACATGCTTCAAGTGGAAACAGGGCTCTTCTGGATGCCAAATGTTATCACTGTGATCAACCACAGCCCAAAGGACCAGCAGCGTGACCTGAGCCTTTTCATGAGCAATGAGACGCCACAACAGGAACAACCTAATACATCTGAAACCCAAGGCAGACACCCAATCCCTGGAGGCGTACTGGCTCCAGTTACCAAGCCCAAGTCCCAGGAAGGGCCCCCAGCCTGTCCCCCACAGGAAACCAGCATGTGCTGGGCATGTGGAGCTCACGTGGGTTGTGGCATGAGGTGACTGTCAAAGAGGTCACCCTGAGCAACCCCAAAACACTTTTAGGGAAAGGCAGGGCCTGCAGGGAGGTAGGTGGCTGCCTGACCGTTTGCCAGCCCACACAAGGCATCAGAGTAATCCCCATTCTTTTCTTTCTTTTTTTTAAGGAAGAAACTAGAATATTTTTTGTTAAAGATTTTATTTTATTGTTTGAGAGAAGGTGAGAGAGAGAGAAGAGGGGAGGGCCCAGAGCAGTCTCCAGAGTTGTACGTCATTAGTTGTGACATGGTTTCATTTCACACAGGTGGATGTGAGGCTGTGTGGGGCGGGAACCGAACTGGGGGCCTCCATCATGTGAGGTGAGAACCTTTGCCATGCCATCGCTGTGGTTCCCAGTTGTGCTGCAGTTCAGCATATGGGTTTGCATGGGCCAGGGCTGGGAATCAAACCCTGGACCTTGTGATTGTGAGGCAAGCACTCAACCACTGACCTATCCCAGCATCCTAATTCCATTTGAATACCCCCTTATCTCAGCAAGAGAGACCAACAGCAGTAGGAGACCTGGAACACCATTATGCTCCCAACTGAGGGACAAGTGAGGGGGAGAATAGGAAGGGGAACAAGACACAGGGACAGCTAAGAGAGAAAGCTCAAGAGAAGATTTAAGACAAGGGTTCCGGGTACACAAATGTCCCTCATATTAGTGAGGTGAGGGGTAACAGGAAAGCGTCTTTGCTTCAAACCTGCCACTTGCTATATCCATTTCCTTTCTTCTGTCTGGGGACTTTTAGCCTCACTGTCTGTGGGACTACATGCCAATCAACTTTGTCCTCTTGCCCAGCTGGAGAAAGACTGCCCATCCTGAGTTCTCATCTGGGAGGTGCCCCAGGCTCTCTGAGCAAATGCGTTTATCAGCATTCATGCCATCTTGCTCTGGGAGGGGCAGGAAGCAGAATGAAGAGGACCTGGTCTTGGGCAGACAGAATTCTGAACCTCTAACATCAAGGCGGTGTTTCAACCGCCAGGGCACTGGACTCGAAGGCGGTCATTCAGACGCCCACCCACAGACTTGTGATTTCACAACGATACTCTACACCTCCTTTCTTTTTCAAGACACACGCACACACCACAAAACCTGAACATGGAAGAACAGTGGGATACTGGAGCCAGGACAACTCTGGAGTTTCCACCTTCAGATAAAATGTTCAAGGGTCAGTCTTTAGAAACCCAGGAACCCAGAGGTTATTATCATGTAGAGGGGTTTCCCAGTCAAATCCAAACTCCCATGAGGCTGGAAGGAATGCATGGCTCCGGTGCCTGAGCCCTAGGAACTCCCTCCAGAGCCACCGGAAGTGGGATGGTCCTGGACGGTCGCTCCAGCAGCCTGGCTGAGCTGAATGGAATCATGTGACACCAGTAGTGACCCTGAGCAACAAGCAATACTGACCTTAGTCTAAGACACCAACCAGTCGTCTCTTCATACAGCAAAAAGGACCCACTCACACAGGGGTCATGGGAGCACTTTCTTGTGCCTCCTCTGTCTGAGCTTCTCTGATGACATGCATCTGAGTAGAAGAGCTTCAAGCTACTGGAAACAGTTCACCCCCAGCTGGACTCTCCCCCTCTCCTCACAGTTCCCAACACATGTAGTAGCATGATGAATCTCATTACCTTAAGAGTCCCCCCACTTGGGGAAGCTGGGATGGCTCAGTGGGTTGGGCACTCACTTTGCGGCCCCGGGGATCGGGGATCGAGTCCCAGCCCCGGCCCGTGTGGACCCATGTGCTGGGCTGGGGAGTGCCCCCAGTTCGGTTCTCACTGGGGTGGGACCCTGGCCTGGTTCCTACCCTGTGCAGCCCCGCCCACCTGTGGAATGAAACTGTGTGGAGAAGCCAATGATGTGCAGCTATGGAGACTGTTCTGGGCCCTCCCTCTTCTCTCTGTCTCTGGCTGTTATCTCTCTCTCTGTCAAAAATAATAAATAAATCTTAAAAAAAAAAAAAAAAAAAAGAGTCCCCCCCAAAACAATACAATTTGCAACTTCCCTCAGGGAAGAGCAAAAGCCCTCTAGGAAAATCCTTCCTTCCTTCCTTCCTTTCATCCTGTCCGTCCATCCATCCATCCATCCATCCATCCATCCATCCATCCAAATAATTATTGAGTGCCTGCTATGTGCCTAGAACTACGTGAGGTACTGGAAGACACAGCAGCGAATAATACAGAAAGATCCTTGTCTTCAGAGGGATTCTATCTGAGTGAGAGAAACAGTGATTAGAGTAGACTAATAAATAATACCAGAGTGATAAGTGTTAAGAGGCAAAAGCAGAATGCTGGCATAGAGAGAACTGTGTGCAAGTTGCTTTAGATTGGCTGATCAGAGAAGACCTTATAAAGCAGATGACATTTTGAGCTGAGACATGAATGACAGGAAGGTAACAGCAGGGAGAAGATCTGAAGGGTCAGGGCCCCAGGCAGCGGAAGCAGCAAATATCCCTCAGACAGGAACACATGTCAGTCTAACTCAAAAGTTCCTAAGAAAAAAAGGGGGGAACCAACGTTATTCCTTCCTCTGGTATAAAGAGAGAAAGCACAAGTCCTTTCTGTTTTCTTGGATTTCATAGTGGCCCCTCACATGTGCACACATGAGCACCTACACACGGACATGTAAACTTGTTCGCAGGCTCTAACCTGAAGAATGTACCAAGAAACTTCTCAAACACTAGCAACCCAACTCAGGCGCTCCTTGCCCCGCACTTTATGACATCTGGTCACTGAATGCTCACTCATGTAAAGCAAACTATTTCTGTGCACAAAGTAGGCACTCAGGAAATACTGCTACCCTTCTCCTTGCCCTTCCTACTGCTGTGTGCACAAACCTCCATGTGTGTGACAGGAACGATGCGCTCCAGCTAACCCTGTCCTCCTCCTCTGGCTGACCCTTGACCTGGGCCTTGCCTCTCTGAGGCTGCTGCTGGGTGGTCAGTGGACACTGACTCTTTGCACCTCCATCCTCCTGAGCCTCTTCCCAGGCAGGACCGAGTGAACAGGCAGTAAAAGGTTCCAGGAAGAGACGGGCTGGGAGCCTCAGCAGACAGAGCCCCCAGGTGCACCAGCCCTCACACAGAGCCTAGCAAGGATTGAACTGCTAGTACCAGCAACCCTGCATCTTGAGATGTTTTCCACAGTACCCCTCCCCCACCCACTGACCCCTTGGGCAACCCCACTCAGTCTTTAAGACCTGACTCAAATGTGACTTCCCTCCATGAAGCCTTCACCCATCTCCCCAGGAGGAATCTGTCACTCCTCGTGACTCCAGAGCATTCTGACAGTGCTTTTGTACTATATTCTGGTTACCTGTTTGGACACCTGACTCCCCAGTTGCACTGTGAGCTCCCAGAGGGCAAAACAGCTTCTTACTCATTTCATCGTCTCACTGCCTGGTCAAAGGCAGGTGCTCACTACACATTATTCAGCAAACTGAATAAATGAAAGAGAAATGAAGGGGTAGGAAAGTCAGTGAATAAATGAGTGAATGAAATCAGTACCTGCCAGGAGAAAAGATCAGTGGAGGGAAAACTTTCCTCCGGGAAGAGAGATCAGGAATTGACCCACATTTTGAAGCCCTCTCTATAGATCATGGAACCCCAGTCACACAGCTCTCAGTATTATCGAAATAGTAATTTGACGGCAACGTCAGACCTTATCCTCAAAGGTCCCTGGGCTGGACTCCTCAGTCACACCCCCTGACTGTCCCCCAGAGGGATGTGTCGAGAAAGGACCAGCAGCAGAGGCGCAACTGTGCCTCTGTCCCAGAGCCCTGAAGTGTGGACAGGGAGGCACACATCTCCTCCCCTTGGGCTCACAGGAGAGAGGTTCTGCTTGGCCACCCGGGGAAGGTCTTTCCGGATGAGCAAGGGCCTGCCCAAAGCCAGTTTGGAGGAACTGGAGGAGAGGAGATGGTTCAAGTTTGGGCCACCTGCCTGCAAGACAAGAATCATGGCTTATCTCAGGACTGCAGTTTTCCCAGTTATAAAACAGGGCGGACGAGCCCTTTCCTTCCCAGGGGGAGGATTTAAATGTCCAGGAAGCTCTGTGGTCCCCTTGACAAAGCACGCTGCCCAAGCAGAATAGCCAAGGAGCGGTCAGAGGCCTGTGCAGAAAACCGGCAGTTTTACAGTGAAACAGGAGCAAATATTAGATTACAGAAGAAGGCACTCTGAGAACTGGCAGTCAGGGTAAAAGGGTAATGGCCAAATACCGACTCTCGTGTTATAATGCTCATCAACCAGCTGTCTGGGGAGCGGGCAGGAGTCAGGGAAGGAAAGAAAAGAGTAGGAAGCAGGGTGCTCAGCGCCGTGGCAGAGCTGGAAAGGTGGCACACAGGTGCACAGAGCAGTAGAAACGGAATCCTCTGAGGGCTTCAGAGCCATTAGCAGGGACCATGTCCTAGCGGAAGAGGGTGTGCAGCACACAGGCCTGATGCAGTGACACCTGGCAGAGGCCCAAGCCTTGAGGCAGACCCTGTCCTCTCTGGTCACCTGTCTCCCTACTCCTCCGCCCCTCCACACCTCCTCACCCACTTGCTCTTCCTTCTCAGACCCTGGGGCTGCCAGGGCAAGGGGGAAACTGGCACAGAGACAGAAATGAAACCCAGTGCCTACGCCTGCACTCCCCTGGAAAGTGAGACGGTGCCCTGACTCCTGTCTGTGGTATTCGGGGCTGTGTCCCTGGCTCCTCGCATGGCATGTGGCACAAAGTGGGTGCTCAGTAAACAATGCCCGAAAGACCAATGCATGAGTGACAGATCGTCTATTAATCCCTACAGCTTTCTTATGAGCTAGGGATAATAATACAATAACAGCAGTTATTTTTATTATTATTTTTTTGAGGGCTCTGCCAAGAACTTCGTTACTCGCTGGCCTCTGTAATCTTCATAATGACCTTTCAGAAAGATTCTGCTATTATCTTCAATTTACAGATGCTGAACCTAAGCACAGAGATGTTAAATTAATGTCTGCAGGTCACAGAGCCAGTGAGGTCACGGGGACTCTCATTCATGTCAGTATGCGCTCTTTCCATTCTACTCACAACCTCTTCCCTTCCCTTCCTTTCTGAGGGACCTGGGAACCATGACAGAAAGAGATGTGTCTCAGGCTGCCACAGACTCAGCCTAGACCCTCCCAGTCACACAGCACACATGCACAGCACCTCATGGTCTGGGGTCCACAGACCCCAGGACCCTAGTGCCCAAGCACTGGCCTGGTGTGTAAGGCAGCTTGATTCAGGATCAGATCCCCCCCACACACACCCCCGTCCTTCCCCAGCCCTCTGCCTCCCCTTCAGTCACCCACAAGGCCTTGCCCTAGGCAACCAGTTGGAACAGATCTTGCGGAGAAAGGTGAGACTGCAGCAGCATAGCCAGCCTGAGAATGCAGCCTGAAGCCACAGCAGTTCCACCAGTCAAACCGGAAAATCACAGGGCCCGGAAGCTGGCCTTGAAAACAAAAGAGGACAGCTGTACGGCCATGCAGGAAGGAGACCAAAAGCCCCTTCATATATGAATAGATGGCCACGTAGGATAGAGCATGTCATCTTCACTCCTGGGTAGGCAGCGCAGGTCACATGAGGCCCTTTCAGAAGTTGCCAGGTTGATCAGTGGGAAATGAGAACAGGTGACAGTGTGGAGTTTAGTACTGGTGCCACAGGAAGGGGTAAGAAGGGGAAAAGAGAGAAAACAGGCTGAGAAGTTCCTTTGTGCCCAGATACACCCAGAGCCCTTGACTGATCTCCCTGCTACAAGTCTCAATCCCCTCTTCCAGCCAACATGCTAAGTGCCAGTCATTCCCCGGCTCAGAAACCTCTTATACCATTGTGAAGGCTCAAGTTCCATCCCCTCAGCCAGGCTCCCAATGCCCTTGGTCATCCATTCATTCATTCATTCATTCAGTATTCATGGAGATTGCACCTGGCTCTGTACTAGGGAATATGAAAACACAGAGGCATAAGATTTGGTCTCACCCTCAAGGCACTTAAAGCAGTTTGGGAGATAAAGAGATAAACAGAGGAAGCCAGGATAGCTCAGCAGGTTAAGTGCTCGCTTTGCAGCACTGGGCACTGAGTATCGAATCCCGGCCCCGGCCCATGTGGACCCATATGATGAACTGCGGTGTGCTTTCCATGCAGGAGGCCCCCAGTTCAGTTCTTGCCCCCCGGTTCGTACCCCTGACTCAAGGAGACGTGCCTCCCATGCGGGAGGCCCCCAGCTCAGTTCCCGCCCTGTGCGGCCCCCGCCCACCTGTGTGGAATGAAACCATGTCAAAAACTGATGAAGTTTAACTATGGAGACTGCTCTGGGCCCTCCCCCTTCTGTCTCTCTCTGTCTCTGTCAAAAGCAATAAAATAAATCTTAAAAAAAAAACATGAGATAGACAGAGGAGTGGTCTCACTCTTCCCCTAAACGCCTCTTTCTGTTCCAGCCAGACTGCCCAGACTCCCACAAGTACCCACTGCATTCCCACCTCTGTTGTCTCTGCTACCGCGACTCCATCTGCTCCTTCCTCTGCAGGAACTGAAAAGCAGCCCACACAGCAAGGCCTGGCTGCAGCCTCCACTCCTCCCTGGGGCTTTCCCGGGGCTTCTGGTCCACAGGGCCCTCTCCTTCTCGGACCTCCACTAGCACTCGGTTGTAGCAGTGGCACTCATGGTCCCCTCCCCGTTCACTGGCTGCCTCCTACACATCTTAGGGCCTGATTTAGCTGCTGAGAACAACGGTAAGACCTTCACTATAGTAGCAGTCATGATCATAATGGATCCGCGACACTTAAAAAGCGAAGGTGAAGTGCTCACAGATATATTGCCTCATTGTGGCCAAGGTTCTGATGGCCTGTCTTGCCTCCCTAACTAGATTACAGGCTTCTGTGGGCAGGAAGAAGGGCGACTGCAATAAGTCTAAATGCCTGGCATGGTGCTTTGTAGTGAATGCTCAATTAATTTAACAGGTAAGACAGTCCCGTCAGGAAACAGCAGAGAACATTAAGGCGCCGGCTGCCCACCTCTACACCACACCTGGGCCAGCACAGCTGCAAGGGGGAAGAATGCCAAGGGCACAGATCCAGCTGCAGGGCCACCTGCCCACCTGCTGACTAGAAAGGAGTGGTCAGTGCCTACCTGGGAGGTCCCCTGGTCAGTGCCTACCTGGGAGGTCCCCTGGCTGGCAGGCCCTTCTCTGGAATGTCATAGGCTTTTACAGGAAGTGGCATAAACAATGAATCAAAAGTGCCAGTGTAGGAAATATCAACATGGTCCAAGAATCTGAACTCTGTTTTTGGCACAACTTGGTGAGTTGCCTCATTATCCCCGTTCACAAAAGAAGTTCCAGGAAAGGTGCCTAGATCAATGCCCAGCACAGTAAAAGAATGTTTTAGATGACGAGCAGCTTGAGTGCGACTACGTGTATTATTCATCTTGGAACCTCCAGCTCTCAACACGGAGCCTACCTACAGAATACACTTGTTTGTTTGACTGGATAAATTAGTGACTATGATTCGATAGTACCCATTTTCTTGGCTTCTTGATTGGTCTCCTTGCTGACCCTTCCACCTCTCTGGAAACCTTTCTATATCCAGAAAAGGAGAACACTTTTCCTGACTATTCTACTCTTTCCCTAACTCTTAGTTAATGCTGAAGAACACTCTCAAGGGAGGTAGAATCATAGCGCCTTAATAAGCTTTCAACAAGAGCTAGGTTGACCAGATGTACTGTTTTTATGTTTCAAATGATTCGTATGTTCAGTTAGTCTCCCTGGGCTAAATTCAAGGTGTCAATTGGCTGACCATATGCACCGTTTAAAACAGTACAATACCATTGTTTTCTGTCCAATTGAAATGGAACATCTGGCCAGGCTACAAGAGCGCATTTAAGAAACCCAGTGGGCAGATTTTAAAAGGGTGGTGTGAAGAAAGACAGGGTTCTTTCTCTTCCACGGAATCCAAATTCTTAAACAGTCCTGTGTCCCAGGAAAGGTATACCCAGCCATCAGAAGCAACACAAGAACCAAGAGAGCTCTTTAGGTTTTTGGTCAATATACCAAGGGTCCTGAGGGGCCAGGACAGGTAGGCTATGCAGAGACCCCTCCACCCAGTTTACTAATTCACCTCTGCCCCCAAAGTAGTCAGACCCAGAGGGAGCCTGAGGAAGTCCCTGGGACCTGTGAGGAAAAACTGCCCATTTACCTACCTAGCAGGAAGAAATGTCTGAGATGGGAGAAGACAAGGTGGAAGAGACATAAGAAGAGGCTGGTAATTCACAGCACGGGAACAAATGACTTTAGGAAAGCACGAGCTCAGAGGGCCATCTGGGTATCTCAGAAACAGCAGTTCCCTCATTTGTCTGTGGGGAAAGGGGACACATCTCCTAGGGGAGGCTAACTCCCCACAACACTGAGCAGGAGCCCAAGGGCTTCTGAAGTGAGGTAGATGAATGAAGCTCTCCAAGGAAAATCTCGGGTCACTCCTAAGACTTAAAATGTAGCCAGCCTACCAGGGTGCAAACTACTGCTCTTTGAGCAAAAGCCGTGAGCCCCAGGCAGCCCCCAGCCCTCTGCAAAAGCTCAGCAGCTCCTGGCACCAGGTCCATCCCAACAACAGCCACTGAAAATTTCCTTCAGTGTGAACCTGCTGCCCTTTGTCTCCATCCCTATAACCGGCCCTCATAGCCCATCTGGTTCCTCAGCCACTCCCTTGCTCATGCCCAAGGCCGCCTCTTCCCCTGAGCTTTCCCCAGAGGTATGAAGCCCTCCCTTGGCCTCTGTACCCTACCCATCTCTCTGAGATGTCTCATCTCTTAACCAAACAGTGGCCCAGCCCAGGTACCTGGACCTCCTGGGAACCTGCGATGAATGCATCTGTTTCCTGAGCTTACTGCGGCCCTTGAAAACAGTGAAGCAAAGATAGACCGAGCCCCTAGGAGTTCATAGGTGATAACAGTAATGACACTAGCATTTATCCAGCTTCATCATGTGTCCGAGCTTGTATTCCATCCTTTTATAAACATCAGTTATTTAATCCTCACAACACCTCGGTCAGTAGGTACTGTTATTATTCCCACTCTACATATGAGAAAGTAAAGGTCAGAGGCTGAAGCGATATGCAAGGTCACGTTGCTCCAAAGTGAGGTCACCAGGTCTGACAACAAAGACTGCCTCTCAGCCCCGAGGCCCTGACTCTATCTGTTCTCACTTCTCTCTTGGCAAGGAGGTGGGTTGGGAGGGAGGGCCATAGCTTCAAGGGGAACTGAGCGTGCCTGGAGAGGGGACCTGGGCCATGCTAAGGCTACTCCAGGCATCGATTTAACCTGTTAGTTGTGGGGTGGAATCCCCTCAACTCTGACCTCTCAGAAGAGCCCCCTCCAAAGGGGAGGCCAACACTCCCCCTCCCCCTCCCAGGACTACTGATCCTGCCTGTCCTGTCCCGGACGCCACCAGGCCTTGTCCCTCTAAGCACTGGCTCCAGCATTGCCAGATCAAAGAGATGTATTCTCAGGTGGGTCCTGCCTGCCTTCTGAGCCCCTGGTCTGGACAAGCAGTCCTGATGTCTGTTCCCCCGCCTCCTTCAGAACGGGTGCTTTGGCCAACTGCTTTCCCAGACCCGCCTAGTAAGTGCCCCTTTCACACGGAACGAGGGGGGCTCACCCTCCTCCAGGTGTCCCACCTTGTGGCTTACCTTCACAGCTGCGCCCTGGAAACTCAACCCCTTTGCCCCGCCCCCTCCAGGCTCCACGTTGGGTCACCCCTGAATTAAGGGTACCCAGTGACTCCGTGACTTGGCTCCCCACCCTGAACCCCTCTTCCTGAGCATAGGCTTTACTCCCCCACTCCACCTGGGGGTGTCATTTCAGTGGCTCCAATCCTCGCCGCCCCAGCAGCTGGGGGCACCCAGGCCTACACCCGCCCAGGCTCCCTCGGCTGCGATGGGAAGGCTCCCCAGCCACACAGCCCCTCTCCAGTCACCGACAGCAGCAGGGACCCCTCACCCTCAGGAACCGCGGCTCAAGTCCCCAGCCGGTGGTCCCTCACCCGGGATTTACGGCCTCGCCCTGGCCTCCCGCACCCTCGCCTGCAGCGGGAGAGGCGAGCCATTGCTCCCGGGCTGGGCAGGGGCAGGGGCAGGGGCAGGGGCCCCCGGCGGGAGGGGCGCCCTCGGCCACCGCCCCTTACCGATGGTGGAGATGTGCGACGAGTGGAACTCGTTGTCGGTGAAGCGGCAAAGCAGGCAGGTCTTGCCCACCCCGGAGTCCCCGATCAGCAGCAGCCGGAACAGCACATCGTACTGCTTCGCCATGGCTGGGGCCCGAGGCTCCCGGGGGCTGCGGCGGGTGGCGGGCTCAGCCCCGCTCGGCCGCTGCCATCGCGGCGCGCGCCCGCCCGGGGACGCCGGGGACGACGAGAAGGAGCCTGGCCGGCCTCCCCGCCCGCTCGTGCCGGGAAGCGCGGCGCGGCAGGAGTGCGGTGGGAGGAGAGAGCGGCGGCCCCCGCCCGCCCCTTCCCCTTCCCCTGCGCCGCCGCCGCGCGGAGAGGGGGCGGGGAGCACGCGCCGCAGAGCGCCGACCCCACGGCGGGGGCGAGGCCGGTGCGCGCTCCACGCCTGCAGGGCGCGCGGCCCGGGTGGGTGCAACCCCTCCCCAGCCCCGTCCCCACCCCCCTGTGCAGGGAACCGAACCCCCGGGGAAACATCTTTGTTTTTCTGCAGATATTCTGAATGGGTGAGTTGGAGTGAGCTCCCACCCAGCCCACCTCTATCAAACTCGGCTTTTGGGTCACACCTTTTCTCCCCAAATCCCATCCCGAACCTGGCCCTGCCAACCTGCCAAATCCGCCCTCTATCCCCAGGCTTGGTGTGTGTGGGAGTAGTGGATGTTTCCCGCCTGGGTTCACTCCAGGACGGAAGAAGGCCTTGATCAGTCTGAATTCAAATATTCATCTACTTGAAGCCAGGATCTCCAGGAACACTCTAGACTAGAGTGTTGCTAGAATTCTCCCTTTCAGCCATCTGGCTTCCCCAAAACCTTGTATGACTGTGTTTGCCCTACCCTTTCTCCCCATCCCAGTTTCGTTTGTTGGTTGGTTTGTTTTCTAAATGGGGAAAACTGCTGACCTCCTTTAGCAGACTAAAAAGATCATCACAAAAACATTTTCAAATGCACAATCCGTTAGAAGTGTTGTGCAGGCACAAGTCTCTGTTTTAGGACTGAGCTGCTTAGGGTAGGTTGCTGGGAATGCCGATACATTATTGGGAATGCTGATACATTATTTCAAACTACTGAGCATTTCTGCTAGTGTACATAATGGCTCCAAAAATGAATGGGCCTCTTTCAAGACCTAATTTACTACCACTGGATGTGTTAGCACTGGAGAGAAGCAAATAAATGTTCCCTGGAGTCTAGAAAATTGCCTGTTCCTCTGAATGAGTATTAGGGGAGAACCAGTCTAGACAGTTAGACCTTTGGAAAATGATGAAAAAGTGTGTATGTTTGTTTTCAGGCTGAGTATTGGTGAGTATTGGGTGAGTGTATTTTTCAGGAGTAAGTCAAGGAAAATAGTTAAGTCCGTTTACTTGACTTGAAGAGTTATATTTCAGGCAAAGTGTCTAAATCCATAATAAAGAGGAAAAAATCTTGAATCTGATAGCTACTTTGAGTACATTAAAAGCTAAGGAAACAGATCCTATAGATTCCACTAAGATTTCCCAGTGTGTGTTGTTTTTTTTTAAACACATTTGTTTTTAAATCTTTTTTTTTTTAAATATATTTTTATTATTTATTTTTGACAGAGAGAGAGAGAGAGATACAGAGACAGAGAGAGAATTGAACTGGGGGAACTCCCAGTTCAGTACATAGTTCCGCACAGGCCGGTCCGGGACTGGACACCCCCCCCACCCCCGGTCCCCAGCGCTGCAAAGTGAGCGCTCAACCCACCGAGTCATCCCAGCTTCCCCCCAGTGAGTTCTTTTTTTGTTTTTTTTTTGGGGTTGTTCTCTTTTTTTTTTTTAATATTATTATATTTTATTGTTAAATTTAATGGGGTGACATTGGTTGGTAACAATCAGACAGTTTCCCAATGTACAACTCCACATCACATCACCCATGCATCGCATTATGTGCCCAGCGTCCAGAATCAGGTCCCCCTCCAACCCGATATATCTGGTGCCCACTCCCCCCTCCCCACACAACTCTCCCTCCCCCCTCCTCCCTCCTCTCCAGGTAAACACCAAACCATTGAGTGTGTCCATAATGCTGGTGCCCTTTCTCACCTCCCCTCCCTCTTTCCCTCCCCCCTCCTCCCCTTCCCTCAGGCAATCACCAAGTTATTGGGTGTGTCCATAGGTCTCTGTG